>NC_069430.1:2552709-2557709 GCF_026875155.1 Cherax quadricarinatus
ACCCCACACAACATACATCACCACACCACTTGCCGATTCACACAACACTCACCCCCTCCCCCCCCCGACATCTCACTCCTTCACCTGACCCCTCCCCTCCCTTTTTTGCCCTCCCCCTCCCCACCTCTCCTCCTTCCCCTCCCCCTCTCCCACTCACCCACTGCTTCTCCCCCCTTCCCCATATAGCCCAGTTCCTCCATCCCCTCCCCCCCCCACACTCTGACATACACAATACTAACCTAACATACAGAATTACATAGGTTTCCCACTCTGAGGCAATCGGGGATAAAACAAAAATGGGTTGCCAGAGAGCAACAAGAAAACCAAGGGACAGGAGGAGGAAACTGCAAAGGAAGATTGGGCAGCAAAAAGCTCACAAAAAGGGGAACATGAATGAGAAAAGAACTGAAAGAACTTAGCATGAGAATGGAAGAGAGGTTAGACATGGAAAGCAGGAAGTGGGAGGTGCAAGCCAAAGCAGCAGAGGCCAGGATACAGAGTTTAGAAGAGGAACTGAAAAATCTGAAACAGCTAAAGAACTAAAGAACATTTTGGGATTGACAACAGAGACTGCTACCTCAGCCACAAATAAGGGGATGTAGGGAAAGAAGGAGCAAAACTGCATGTAGAAGCTCAATCGATGGAAACTGTAGTAAATGAAAGAGCTAAGCTATATGTTGGAGGCCCTAACAGACCACAGCAGAGCCCAGGGAAGCCGAGAAGGGAAGAATGACAGGCCATGAGCCCAAGTACATTAGCTAGTGAAACTGAAGAAAGGAAAGCTGCAATGGAGGAAATCAAATTGAATGAGGGGGATACACGGGATATGCAGTGGCGAGAATGAAAGGGTGAGGTCAGTCTTTGTGTATGGGCTGCAGGAAGATGAAGGGGAGAAACATATGAAGCAAGGAAAACAAGGGGAAAAAAAGCAATTGAAAGCATCATGAAAGCAATAGGAGAAGACGACATGACCAGCTGGAAAATTTTTGGAGGAATTAGGGGGGTTTGTAAAAAAAAGAAACCGGCCAGTGAAAGTGACCTTCCAAGGCAGAATCGACTCGGAACAGGATCTGCAGGAGAAAGCACGATTAAGGGACATGCCGGCATACAGGAAGGTGTATCTCGACCGCGACAGAACACAAGCAGAAGGCAGAAACAGAGAGATGGTACAAAGGCGAAAGGGAGGAAAGGAGGGGATGGAGAAGACAGACAGGAGATCCCAGACACAGGAAGATCAAATACAGCCTCCCTCACAACTTCCTATAGAAGCTCCCAACAGGTCAACCCCAGTGCAACAAACACTCTAAACCAAAACACCCATGCCACATCCAATGCCCCCACCATGCATTACAAACTCCACCCCCACAGCAACCACCCATAGTTCCTTATCAGGTCTCCCACTTCCCCAACCCCAATACACCTCCCAGACCACAATCTTAGAAAAGAAGTTGAAGGTGTGGTATACAAATGCAGATGGAATAACAAATAAGTATGAGGAGTGGCACGAAAGAATCAAGGAGACATCCCCAGACATAATAGCACTCACAGAAACAAAACTCACCAGAATAATAACAGATTCAATCATTCCACCCGGATATCAAATCCTCAGGAAAGACAGAGGGAGGAGAGTGGGAGGAGGAGTTGCACTGCTCATTAAAAACCAGTGGAGGTTTGAGAAAATGGAAGGAATGGATGGCACAGGCGAAAGGGACTACTTAGTAGGAACAATCCAGTCTGAGGGACATAAGGTGATAATTGCAGTAATGTACAACCCACCACAGAACTGGAGGAGGCCAAGAGAAGAATACGATGAGAGCAACAGAGCAATGGTCGACACACTAGCCGAGGTGGCCAGGAGAGCACACATGGGGGGAGCAAAGTTACTAGTTATGGGTGATTTCAATCACAAGGAGATTGACTGGGAAAACCTGGAGCCCCATGGGGGTCCCGAAACATGGAGAGCCAAGATGATGGATGTGGTACTGGAAAACCTCATGCATCAACATGTTAGAAACACTACCAGAGAGAGAGGAGAGGATGAACCAGCAAGACTGGGCCTTGTATTTACCTTGAGTAGTTCTGACATCGAGGATATCTTGTATGAAAGGCCCTGGGAGCTAGTGATCATGTGGTTCTGTGCTTCGACTACATAGTTGAGCTCCAAGTGGATGAGAGCCGCAGGAATAGGGTGGGAAAACCAAACTACAAAAGGGGGAACTCCTCAGGCTTGAGGAACTTCTTTCAAGACATTCAGTGGTGGAGAGGGGAACTGACCAGGATAACCAGGACAAGAAATGATGGACCTATGTGATGCCGCAACAAAACATGCAAGGAGGCAGAGGAGAGGTTAGTCTCTAAGGGAAACAGAAATAATGGGAAGAACAGAACGAGTCCTGGTTCACCCAAAGGTGTTGGGACGGCAAAAATAGGTGTACTAGAGAATGGAAAAGTTACGGAAGACAGAGGAACTCAGAAAATAAAGAGATTCAGCCGAAGAGTCAGAAAAACGAATATGCACAGTAGGAGGAGGCTCAGCCGGCCAATACGAAATCGACATTAGCATCGAAAGTCAAGACTGACCCGAAGCTGTGTCCAGTCACATCAGGAGGTGGAAAAACAACAGTCAAGGACCAGGAATCAGACTGAGGAGGGAGATGGGGAATTCACAAGAAACGACCAGGGGTATGTCAGGAGCTCAACACAAATATTAAAGAAGTATTATACAGTGGAAACCAGTTAGGACTCAGGAAATAGAACAGGGGGGGAGGTTGCACAGCAAGTGCTGGATGAGGTACATATAACCAAGGAGGAGGTGCAAGAAGCTGCTTTTATGCGACACTTGGACACCTCAAAGGCGTTTGGGCACCAGACAACATCTCTCCGTGGGTCCTTAAAGAGGGGAGCAGAGATATTGTTGTGGTACCTTTTTAAACAAAGATCTTCACACATCACTTGAAACTGGGCCAACTCCTGGGGTTTGGAAGATGGCCCCCCCCCCCCCCCCCCCCCCCCCCCCAATGTAGTCCCAGTTTTTAAAAAGCGGAGACAGACATGAGGACCACTAAACTACAGACCTGTCCATCACTAACGTGTATAGTATGCAAGGTCATGGAGAAGATAATCAGGAGGAGATGGTGGAGCACCTGGCAAAGAAAACAAAAGTGTATAATTGACAACCAGATTATGGTTTCAGGGAGGGGAGGAAAAAATCCTGTGTCACAAACCTACTAGAGTTTTATGACAAGGTGACCAGGAAGTAAGGACAACGAGAGAGAGGGGTGGAATTGACTGCATTTTTTTGGACTGCAAGAAGGCCTTCGAACGTTCCTCACAAAAGGTTACTGCATAAGCTAGACGGATAGGCACACATAACAGGAAAGGCACTGCATTGGATCAGAGGATTACCCTGACCAGGGACGGCAACAACGAGTCATGGTACGTGTCGAGGTCTGTCAGAGGGGCGCCGTGCCACAGAGGGGTTCCACAGGGGGTCAGTCCTATTATGACCCTGATGCTTCGTTCTTGGTATATGTGAAATGACATAAGGATGGGGATAGATTCAGAAGTGTCCTTGTTTGCGGACGATACGATGTGAAAGTATGAGAAGAATCAAATCGGAATGAGGATCAGGCAGGACTACAAAGAGACATGGACAGGCTTCAGGCATGGTCCAGCAACTGGCTCCTGGAGTTTAACCCTGCCCAAATGCAAAAGTCAACATGAAAGGACTGGAGAAGTGGCAAAGAAGGACCGCAGACACAGTATAGTTTAGAGGCCCCAAAAGTCTGCAAAACCTCACTCAAGGAAAAAAGATCTGGGGGTTGTGAGTTCAACACCGAGCATATCTCCCAAGGCGCACACAAATCAGTATAAACTGCTGCAGCTTACGGGCGCCTGGCAAACTACGGATAGCGTTCCGATGCTCACAGTAGAATTCGTTCAAACTTGTATACCACTACGTCGGACCCATACTGGAGTATGCAGCACCAGTTTGGATCCACACCTAGTCTAAGCACGTCAAGAGGAAATTAGAAGAAAGTGCAAAGGTTTGCAAACCAAGAACTAGTCCCAGAGCTACAGGGATTGTCCTACGGAAGTTAAGGTTGAGGGAAATCGGCCCTGACGCACACTGGAGGAAAGGAGGGTCATGGGGGGAGACATGATAACGGACATATAAATACTGCATGGAATAGACGAGGGAGACAAAGACGGGATGGGATGTTCCAGAGATGGGACCCCTGACACAAGAGGTCACAATTGGAAGTTGAATGATCAGATGAATCAAAGGGTGTTAAGAAGTATTTTCTCTTCAGTCCATCAGATTAGTCAAGCCGTGGGAATAGCCTAGAAAGTGAAGTAGTGGAGGCGGGAAGGAGGGAACCATACATAGGTTTTAAGGCAAGGATATGATAAAGCTCATGGAGCAGGGAGAAGGAGATTGAGAGAGGACCTAGTAGACAATCAGTGAAGAGGTGGGCCAGGAGCTATGAATCGACCCCTGCAACCACAAATAGGCGAAAAGGGAGTACAAATAGGTGGAAGTACACCACACACACACACACACACACACACACACACACAGGAGGGTCAGGGGAGAATGATAACGACATATAAACTACTGCGCTGAATAGTCAACAAGGTGGACATAGGACGCATGTTCCAGGAGAAGGGGCAAGACACAAGAGGTCAACAAGTGGGGAAGTTGAAGGACTCAGGATGAGTCAAAGGGATGTTTAGGAAGTATTTTCTTCAGTCATAGTAAGTCAGCCGTGAATATGCCTAGGAAAAAGGGACACCGTAGTGGAGGTGGGAACATACATAGTTTTAAGCGAGAGTAGATAAAGCTCATGGGGGCAGAGGAGGAGAGTGAGGACCTAGTAGACAACAGCGAAGAGGCGGGGCCCCAGGACGCATGACTCGACCCCTGCAACCACCAAATAGGTGAGTAAGTACACACACACACACACACCACACAAACACACACAACACACACACCCACA
>NC_069430.1:2562709-2576154 GCF_026875155.1 Cherax quadricarinatus
AAAATAGGGGAGTAAAAATGGGTTTGAGTACACACCCAATACACACCCCACAAACACACACCCCACACACACACACACACACCACACACACACAACATCACACAACCACACACACACCACCAAACACCCCTGTAAGTGCGGTAAAGTCCAAGGTTGGGGGCAGGCCCACAAGAAGGTGGGGGAAACCCAAAAGGACCCTGGACTTCCCTTAAAGGGCACAAGCCCCCTCCCTTTCGTACATAAAAAACCCCACACAAAATTTCCACACCCCAAATTCCACAAAAAAATTACCACTCCACACACACACACACACAACATACCCAAACACACATACCCCTCCCCCCCTCCCACCGCATCTCATACTTCCCCTGATCCTCCCCCCCCTCGACCCACCCTCCCCCCCCCTTTCCCCCCCAAACCCTCCCACCCCTCCCCCCCAAAAGCTCCCACAAGCCACAGTTCCCCCAACTACTTCCCCCCCCACACTCTGCCCCCACACACTACAAAACCTACATACAGAACTACATAGGTTTCCCACTCTGGGGCCCAATTTCGGGATAAAAAAAAAAAAGGGGTTCCCAAGAGCAAAAAGAAAAACCCAAGGGGACAGGAGGAGGGAAAATGAAAAGGGAAAAGATTGGGCAGCAGAGCTCAAAAAAAGGGATCATGAAGGGAAAAAGAAACTAGAAGAACTTAGCATGAAATGGAAGAAAAGGATAGAAAAGGAACGAAAGTGGGAGGTGCATGCCCAAAGGGCGGGGCAGAAGTTTGGATACGGGAGTTTAGAAGGGGAAATTGAAAAATCTGAAACAGCCAAAAGAACTAAAGAACATTTTGGGGATTGACAGCAGAGACGCTCCCTACCAAAATAAGGGGGGGGGTGGGGAAAAAAAGGGGGCACAACTGAAAGGAGTTGCTCTATCAGGGGAGACTGAAGAAAATGAAAGAGTTTAAGAAATTAGGGTGGGGCCCTAAACGGACAAAAACGGGCCCAAAGGGAAACCCCGAAAAGGGAAAAATGACAGCCATGACCCCAAGTCCCTTTAAGCCAGTGAAACGATAAAAGGGAAAACCCTGCGTGGGGGAAAACCAAAATTTTAAAAATAAAGGGGATAAAACAGGGATATCCCAGGGGGAAGAATGAAAGGTGAGGTCATCTTTATGTATGGGCTCCAGGAAGGTCAAAGGGGAAACATATGAAGAAAGGGAAAAACAAGGGGAAAAAAAAATTGGGAAAAGATCATGAAAGCAATGGAGAAGCCCGATATAAACCCAGCGGGAAAAATTTTCGGAAAATAGGGGGGTTTTAAAAAAAACCCCCCGGGCCCAGTGAGAGGGGACCTTAAAGGAAAGAAGTGACTCGGGACCGGGAAACCCCTGCAGGAAAGCCGTTTAAGGGACATGACGGATACAGGAGGGGTATCTCGCCGCGACAAAACCCAAAAGGGAAAAAAGGGAAAGGGAAATGAGAAGATGGACAAAGGCGAAAGGGGGAAAAGGAAGGGAGGAAAAGCGGGACAGGAGCCCAGCCCCGGGAAAAAGGGACAAACACCCTCCCCCCAAAAACTCTCTATAGAAGCCTCCCCCCCAGGTAAACCCCCAGGGGAAAACCAAAAAACTCTAAATCAAAACCCCCAAGCCCCCAAACCCCCCCCCATTTACATTACAAATTTCACCCCCCAGAAAACAACCCTATTTTTTTTCCAGGTCCCCCATTTCCCCCAAAACCCCCAATATCTTCCCAGACCACAGTTTTAAAGAAAAAAAGGGTTGAAGGTGTGGTAACAAATGCAGTTTGGAATAAAAAAACAAGTATGAGGAGGGGCACGAAAAAATCAAAAAAACACCCCCAGACAAAATTTGAAACCCGGGAAACAAAACTCACCAGAAAAATAACAGTTTCAATTTTTCCCACCCGGATTAAAACCTTCAGGAAGGAAGGGGGAGGGGGGAGGAGGAGTTGCCCTGCTCATTAAAAACCAGGGGGGTTTTGAGAAAATGGAAGGAATGGATGGCTTGGGCAAAAGGGGGACTATTTTTGGGGAAAACAACCCAGTTGAGGGAAATAAGGTGAAATTGCGTAAAGTCAAACCCCCCCACAGAATGGAGGGGGGCCAAGAGAAGAATTTCAATGAGAGCAACAAATCAATGATCAAAAACACTAGCCGAGGTGGGCCGGAGAGCACACATGGGGGGGGCAAAGTTAAATGTTATGGGTGATTTTTTAAACCAAAAGGAGATTGGACTGGGAAAACCTGGACCCCATTGGGGGGCCCGAAAAAAAGGAGAAACCAAGTTTTTTGGTGTGGTAAATGGAGAACCTCATCAAACAACATGTTTTGAGACACTACCAGAGAGAGAGGAGAGGGGAACCCGCAAGGGTTTTTCCTTGTTTTTCACCATAGTAGTTTTGGGGCATCGAGGGTATCATGTATAAAAGGGCCCCCCGGGGCTATGAAACATGTGGGTTTTGTGCTTCCCCCTACTAGTTGAGCTCCAAGTGGAGAGAGTAGCAGGGGAAAAGGCGGGGAAAAAACCCAACTACAAAAGGGGGGAAATACTCAGGCATGAGGAACTTTCCCTTTAAGAAAATTCCCGGGGAGAGGGGAAATGAAAAGGAAAACCCGTACAAAAGATGGATATGTAGCAACAAAATGCAAGGGGGGGAGGAGAGGTTTGGGTTTCCCCAAAGGGAAAAAAGAAATAATGGGAAGAACAGAAAGATTTCCCTTTGGGTTTACCCCCAAAGGGGTAGGGAGGCCAAAAAATAGGTGTACTAGAGAATGGAAAAGGGACAGAAAACAGAGAAAAATAGGGAAAAAAAAGAAAACACCGAAGAGCCGAAAACCGGGGGTATGGGAATGATAAAAGGGGGGGTCGAGACAAATTTTAAAAAAGGAAAATAGCATTTAAAAATAAAGACTGACCCGAAGGGTGTTGTACGCCACTCAGGAGGAAAAAAAACCCGTCCCAAAGGGCCAGATAATCAGACTTGGAAAGGGGGTTGGGGGGAATTTTACAAGAAAAAACCAGAGTTATGTCAGGAGCTCAACACAAATTTTAAAAAGGTATTTACAGTGGAAAAACCCTAGGACTCCAAGAAATTTAGAAAAGGGGGGGACACCAGCAAGTGCCGGATGAGGTTCATATAACCAAGGGGAGGTGAAAGCTGCTATCAACTTACACCCAAAAAAGGGGGTGGGACCAGACAAAAAATCTCTCCATGGGGCCTTAAAGAGGGAGCAGGGTTTTTGTTGGCCCTTAACAAAGATCTTTAACACATCATTTTAAACTGGGCAAACCCCGAGGTATGGAAAATGGCAAATGTAGTCCAATTTTTAAAAAGGGAGACAGACATGAGGCACTAAACTACAGACCTGTATCACTAACGTGTATAGTATGCAAGGTCATGGAGAAGATCATCAGGAGGAGAGTGGTGGGGCACCTGGAAAGAAACAAGTGTATAATTGACAACCAGCATGGTTTCAGGGAAGGAAAATCCTGTGTCACAAACCTACTAGAGTTTTATGACAAGGTGACAGAAGTAAGACAAGAGAGAGAGGGGTGGATCGACTGCATATTTTTGGACTGCAAGAAGGCTTTCGACACAGTTCCTCACAAGAGGTTACTGCAAAAGCTAGAGGACCAGGCACACATAACAGGAAAGGCACTGCAATGGATCAGAGAATATCTGACAGGGAGGCAACAACGAGTCATGGTACGCGACGAGGTGTCAGAGTGGGCGCCTGTGACAAGCGGGGTTCCACAGGGGTCAGTCCTAGGACCTGTGCTGTTCTTGGTATACGTGAACGACATAACGGAAGGGATAGACTCAGAAGTGTCCTTGTTTGCAGACGATGTGAAGTTAATGAGAAGAATCAAATCAGACGAGGATCAGGCAGGACTACAAAGAGATCTAGACAGGCTACAAGCCTGGTCCAGCAAATGGCTCCTTGAATTTAACCCTGCCAAATGCAAAGTCATGAAGATTGGGGAAGGGCAAGAAGACGCAGACACAATATATGTTTAGATGGCCAAAGACTGCAAACCTCACTCAAGGAAAAAGATCTGGGGGTGAGTATAACACCGAGCATATCTCCTGAGGCGCACATCAATCAGATAACTGCTGCAGCATACGGGCGCCTGGCAAACCTACGGATAGCGTTCCGATACCTCAGTAAGGATTCGTTTAAGACTCTGTACACCATCTACGTCAGGCCATACTGGAGTATGCAGCACCAGTTTGGAATCCACACCTAGTCAAGCACGTCAAGAAATTAGAGAAAGTGCAAAAGTTTGCAACAAGACTAGTCCCAGAGCTACGGGGATTGTCCTATGAAGAAAGGTTGAGGGAAATCGGCCTGACGACACTGGAGGCCAGGAGGGTCAGGGGAGACATGATAACGACATATAAAATACTGCGCGGAATAGACGAGGTGGACAAAGACGGGATGTTCCAGAGATGGGACACAGACACAAGAGGTCACAATTGGAAGTGAAGACTCAGATGAATCAAAGGGATGTTAGGAAGTATTTCTTCAGTCATAGAGTAGTCAGGCCATGGAATAGCCTAGAAAGTGGTGGAGGCAGGAACCATACATAGTTTTAAGGTGAGGTATAATAGAGCTAAATGGGGCAGGGAGAAAAAGGGATTTAGTGGGCAATCACGAAAGGGGGGGCCGGGGAGCTGTGATTTCGCCCCCTGCAACCACAAATAGGTGAGTAAAAATTTGGGGGAAAACCCCAAACACACATATACGGGTTTTTAAAACCCCTTTATGTAAATTTACGAAATTTTTAAAGCACACAAGCAGTACAGGGGAAAAACCCAAGGATACAGTAGTATGCAAAAATAATTAGTACTTTCGGGGGAAATAAGGAATGTTACATAAATGCACGCATACACACACACATACACACACACTAGGTGGGGGAAAAAAGGTCTGCGTTAGGAATTGAATAGCGTGACACACAACACAACACACACTCGTGGAGATGTCCCCCGGGGTTTGAGCTTGTTTTTTGGGGTGAAAATTTTCTGACTGTGCCATAAGGAAAGAGTGGGGGATATAGGCTTTGGCACGCTGAGATGAAATATAATCCCCTTAACCCCCGAAAAAAGGAAATATAAGGATCACAGAAAAGAAAAAAAAAGGGAAAAATATTGCTGAGTGTTTGAAAGAGGCCTTTGGGAAAGGGTAAAGGGTTTTGTGTCGGGCCCAAAATAGTGTTGCCAAAAATAACGCAGTGGGTATTTTGAAAAATAAGGGGCACTCAAGACCAGGGAATAAGAGTTTGTATAGATGTGTCAAAATAAAATGAGGAGTAAAAAAATTGAAGAGCTAGAGAATATAGTGCATCAGGAAGTTAGGGGAAAAAATTTAAACCGAGAAGCACCCAAAACATCAACTTCGGGGACGGGACAGACCTGCAACGTTACCCCCAACCGCCACCGAAAGAAATATTCACCTTTTTTTGGTTTGAAAGGGGTCAATAGTCCCTTTGTTCTAGGGGAAATTGGGGGGTAAATCCCCCTCGGGGCTACAGAATTAGAAATAAAGCACTTTTTAATGGCATTTAATAGTTTTTTAAAAATTTAGGGGGCATATAGGCGAACCCTAGTGTATTTTTTTTTAACCCGTAATTTTAAACGATAAGAAAACAGGGGGAAACCCAAGAGATCAGGTTTTTTATAAAATAAATTTATACATACGGGGGAAAAAAGGGGACTTTTTTACATAAACATATGCACGCCCCCTTGGGGGGGGGAACAGCACTGTTTTTAGGCCATTTTTAAAATAGTTAGCACCCACAACATATGCACAAAACAAAACATATCCCACCCCACACACACAGGGCAACACACAAAAACATGCACACCACCCACACACAACACACACACCACACACACCACACACACACACCCAACACACCAACACCACACACACAAACACACACATAAATACACACACACACAAAATACGGGACACCACAAAACACATAAATAGACACACACAAACACAATTCAGGTTTTTTACCCCTTCCTGTGAAGTACCCTTTTCCCCCATCCTTTCCCCCTTTCATCCTCTCCCTCTCCCCCTTCCCCTTTTCCTTCCTCTCTCTCTCTCTCTCTCTCTCTCTCTCTCTCTCTCTCTCTTCTCCCCTCTCTCTCCTCTCTCTCTTTCCTCTCTCTCCTCTTTTCCCCCCCCCTTTTTCTCCTTCCCTTCATCCTCTTTCTTCCTCTCTTTTTCCCTTTTCACTCTTTCCCCTCTCTTCTTTCCTCTCTCCCTCACCCCCTCTCCCCTTTCCCTTTCTCTCTCCCCTCCCTTCGTTTCTTCCTTCTCCTCTTTTAAACCCCTTCTCTTCCTCTTCTTTTCTCTTTTTCTCCTTTTCCCCTTTTTAAAAATTCCCCCCTCTCTTTTAAAACCTTTTCCCTCTCATTTTTCCCCTTTTCCCTCTTCTTTCTCCCCTCTCTTTTTCCCCCTTTGGTCAAATCCCCCCCCTCTCTTCCCTTTTCCCCTCTTTTACTTTCTCTCCCTTTTTCCCTTTTTTTTCCCCCTCCTTCTAGGCTCCCCTTCTCTCTCTCCCCTTCCTCACTTTTCCCCCCTTTTTCTTTTCCCTTTTTCCCCTTTTCTTTCATTAAAAAAAAAAGGGTTGGGACTCGCAGAATCAGGGTTAAAGAGGGCAAGGGAATGGTAGGGAAATGGTGGGGGAAACAGTGGAAAAGGATAAGAAAGGGAATGGGAAAAAAAAATTTAGGGAGCTTTTTTGAAAAAATGGGAAAGGCTCTCTGTGAAATGGGAAAAGGGGTTGGAAAAGGAGAAAAAAAAATTGGGGGGGCAAAATCGAAACTGCAGTTACCCAGGGAAAAGGGTCCTAAATTTGAGGAAAAAACCGGGTGAAGAAAGGGCTCAGGGGTATGACCGAGAAGACAAAACCATACGTTGATGAAGGCTAAAACCGGGAAAGGAAGGAGAAAATAAATTTTAATGCAAAGGTTTCATATCACCTGCAAAAAAGGGCCAGGGAGTAAAAGGAAAGAGCAGCTGGGTGCGGGATGGAAAAGGGAGATGGGTTCGAAGGGCTGAGGAAACAACCATGCTACCAAGACCCCCTGGAAAAACAATGGAGAAAATGACCACATACAGACAAACCAAGTCACAGGGAAAAAGCAAGGGGAGGGAAAAGGACAAAATCAGTGATTACCCCTTGGGCTTCGGGAGAGAGAAAAAAAGGACCACACTAAAAAGACGGGGGAAGGGAAAGAAAGGAGTTTGGAAAAAATCACAGGGAAATAGGGGGATAAACATGGATAGATTGAAAATTTTTTCAAAAGAATGGGGGGTAAATAAAGGGGGAGAAAACCGCCCGGGATCAGCAAAAACCGGGAAACAAAACCCGTGGGAAACCCGGGAATCCCCCAAGAAAAACCCACGGTTAAAAAGGGTTGGGAAAAGAGTACAAGAAGGTTTCCCTTTAGACAGAGCCCGAACACAAAACAAGAGAAAGCAGCTGGGGGACGGAAAAAAAAAACCCGAAAGGAGCTGGGAAAAAGGAAAACAAGGAGGGAAACCCAGCTCATTTCAAAAGCAGAACAAGCAAAAGGGGAAGAAACCACACACAACTATCCTCAAAAGGGCCCAAACAAACCACCCACACCATCCCAACAAAACAATAAAATCCATACCCACAGTTCCCCCCCAAAACCCCCAACCATAGAATCCCCCGAAACTACCGGTCCCCCACCCTCACCCCCCCCAAAACCCCCAATAGTTTTGGGAAAAGGGAAAACCCTGAAGGTATGGTACAAAAAAAACGTGAGGGAAAAAAACAAAAAAAGTGGGGGGAAAATTTGGCAAAAAAGAGTAAAAGAGGCCCCCAAAGACATCATAGCGATTAAAAAAACCAAGCTTACAGGTTTTGATAACAGTGCCATTTTTTCCAGCAGGAAAACCAGATCCTGAAAAAAGGGCCCAAAAAGGGAAAAAGGGGGGGGTGGAGGGGCTTTGGGCTGAAAAAACACCGATGGAATTTTGATGAGCGGGAAAGAGAGGGGGACAGCGGAAAGAAAGTGAAAAATGGGCGGGAACGTTTCCCACTCGGTGGCCCAAGGGTGAAAAATTTGGGCAGTAAAAATTTTATAACCCACCACAGAACGGGCAGGGGGCCCAAAGGCAAGAGTATAAATTAAAGGAATAGAGGGGAGGGTTTGACACACTGGCTGCAGGGCCCCAAAAGAGCTCATTGCGGGGCAAAGTCCTGTTTTAAATGGGGGGATTTTAACCCAACAAGGAGATGGGAATGGTGAGAAAAGGGGCCACAGGGGGGCCCAAAAATACATTGGGGGCTAAAAAGTTTAAAGGGGGTACTGGAAAATTTCCATGAAACCAACACCAAAGGGGCATTTTACAAGAGAGAGGGAGAATGAACCAGCAAAAATGGACTTAGTATTCACCTTGAGTAGTGCAGAAATTGGGGGCATCACAATAAAAGCCCCCTTTGGGGCCCACGACCCTTTTGTTTTGAGTTTTCAAAATACACAGAAAGGCAAACAAGTGGAGGGGGAAGCAGGGGGGAAAGGGGGCCCAAATGAACCCCAAAACTACGGGAAAGGGGATTCACAGGAATGAGGAATTTTCCTAAAATGGGGTTTTCAGTGGCCAGAAAAACTGGCGGGAAAAGCCAGGGATTGAGAGATGGAATAGTAGCAACAATGTGAAAGGGAAAGGCTGAGGAGAGGTTTTTTAACCCAAGGAAAACGGGAAAAAATGAAAAAGCGGGGGAGAGCCCGGGTTCCCCAAAGATGCAAGGAGGCAAAAACCCCAAGTGTGCTAGGGAATGGAAGAAATTTTAGAAGGCCCAAAAAACCCGGAGAATTTAAAGGGAGCATCGTAGACCAGAAAAGAATATGCACAGATTTAAAAAGGGAGGCCCCCAACATCAATATGAAAAAGACTTTGCAGCAAAAAGGGGAAATCGACCCCAAACTGTTAACAGCCCCCATCAGGGAAAAAAAAAACCCGTTAAGGGGCCAGGTAATCAGACTAAGGAAGGAAGGGGGAGGGACAACCCAAAAAATGAAAAGTGAAAATATGTAAGGAACCAACAAGGATTTAAAGAAGTGTTTTACAGAGGAGAAAAGGGAAAGGGGGCCCGAAAGAAAAAGGAGGTGGGGTACAACCCCCCATGTGCTGGACACATTAAAACACAACCCCAGGGAAAAAGTGAAGAGGCCTTTTGAGTGAGCTAGAAACCTCAAAGGCAATTTGGGGGCCCGGGTAAAATCTCTCCATGGGGCCTGGGAGGGAAACCAGGCGCTATGGTACCCCTAACAACAATATTCAATAAATCTAACGAAACAGGGAGGGTTGCCTGAGGGATGGGAAAACAGCAAAAAGTGGGCCCCAAACTTTAAAAAGGGGACAGCCCTGAAGCCCTAAACTACAGACCAATGTCCCCTGACATGTATAAACATGCAAAATCATGGAAAAAAATTGTTTAGGAGAAGAATTGGACCATCTAAAAAAGGAATGATCTCATTTACCAGCACCAAAAAGGTTTCCCGAGATGGGAAAAACCTGTGTCACAAAACCCATGGAGTTTCCCATGACATGGTTTACAGCAGTTTAAACAAAAGAGAGGGGGTGGGTGGATTGCAATTTTTTTTGGGGCCAGCAAGAAGGGTTTTGACACAGTACCACACAAGAGATTAGTGCAAAAAAATGGAGGCCCCAACAGGGATTTAAAAGGGGGAAAGGGACTGCAATTTAATTTAGGGGTACTTGTCAGAAGACCCGAGCGAGTAGGTATGTGGGGAGGTGTCAGAGTTGGGGCCCCCCCCCTTTTTGACCACGGGGGGGCCCACAGGGGTCCGGGCCCGGACCCGTGCTGTTTCTTGTTTTTGGAACCCACATGACAGAAGGAATAAAATCCGAGGTGTCCCCGTTTGCAGAAGACGTGAAGTTGATAGAAGAGTTTATTCGATCGAAAACCCAAACAGAACTACAAAGGGATTGGACCCGGGTGCAGAAACCTGGTCCCCCCAAAAGGGGTCCCCGGGGTTTAAAACCCCCCAAGTGCAAAGCCCTAGGAAAGGGGAAAGGGGAAAAAAGGGCCGCAAAGGGGTACAGTATAGGGGGGCCCAAAACTACAAACATCACTCAAGGAAAAAAAATCTTGGGGTGAAATAACACCCGGCACATCTCCTTTAAGGGCACATCAACCAAAATTTCCCCCACCTTTATGTGAAAATTTAACCCCCTAACCCTTCCTTCCTCTCTGTCTTTTGTCTTTTTCCTCTCTTTTTCCCCTTTCCCCCCCTGTTCTATTCTTCTCTCTCCTTTTTATTCTTCTCTCCTCCTTTTCCTCTCTTCTTTTCTCTCTCTCTTTCTCTTTCCGTCTCTTCCCCTCTCTTTTCTTACTCTTTCTCTCTCTCTCCCTCTATTCCTCTTCTTCCCTTCCCCTCTCCTTTCTCTCTCTTTCTCTCTCTTTTTCTCTTTTCTCTTTTTTCTCTTTCCCCTCCCTTTTTCCTCTCTTCCCTTTCCCCCTCTCCTCCCCTTCTTCTCTTTCCCCTCTCTTCCTCTCTCCTCCCCTTTTCTCTCCTCTCTCTCTCTCTCCTCCCCTTTTTTCTCTCTCTCTCTCTCTCTCTCTCTTCCCCTCTCTCCCCTCTCTCTTGCTTTCCCCTCTCTCTCTTCTTTTCCCTTTTTCACTCTTCCCCCCCTTTTCCTCCAAACTTTCCCCTTTTCCTTTCCCTTTTCCCCTTTCTCTCCCCTCTCTCCCCCCTATTTTCCTTTTTAACCCCCCCCCTCTCGCTTCAAACCTTTTTCCCCCCCTCTCTCCCCTTTCTTTCTCTCTCTCCTCTCTCTCTTCTCTCTTTTCTTTTTTTTCTCTTTTTTTACTAAAAAAAAAAAAAGGGTTGGGGATGTAGAATCAGGGATCAGATGACAATGGTTTTGGTGGGGAAGAATGGAGGGGAGGGCAGGGGAAAAGGGGAGGAGCAAGAATGGGAAAAGAAAATTAGGAGACTTTCAAAAAAGGAGAAAGAGCTCCGGAAAGGGGAAAAGGGGTTTGGGAGAAGGGACGAAGAAAGGGAGCACCAGTCAAAATAGCATAGACAGGGTAAGGGTCCTAAGTTTGATGTAAACAGCGAAGCAATCTCAGGGCAGTGACCAAAAAGACACAGCATAAAGCTGAGAGGATGAACAGAAGGAAAGGGAGAGGGAAATTTGTAAGGTCATATCAGCCTGCAAAGAAGGGTCGGGGAGTAAAAGGAAAGAGACTGGGTGCAGATAGAGGGGGAGAAAGTCGAATGCAGGCACAACCTGTTTACCAAGAGCCCTGGAAAAATAAAGGGGAGAAAAGACCTTACAACAGGAACCAGAGTACAAGGAAGGGGCAATGGGAAGGGGGAAAAGGGAAAAATCAGTGTTTATCCTGGGCTTGGGGAGAGAGGGGGAAAAAGACCACACTGAAGACGGCAAAGAAAAAAAAGGGAGTTTGGGAAAAATCACAGGGAAAATGGGGGGAAAACATGGACGAGATTGTAAATTTTCAGGAATGGGGGTACTTGAAGGGAGAAACCAACCGATAAAGCTGATTCCAGGACAGAAACAGTAGGGGAAAAGGTCCTCCAAGAGAAACCAAGGTTAAAAATCGGAAGAGTACAAAAAAGGGGTTTTCCCAGACGGACAGAACACAGGAGAACAGCAGCTAGGGGAAAGGACAAAAAAGCGAAAGGAGAAGGAAAAGGGAAAAAAGGGGGAACCACAGAGGTCAGTCCCGAGCAAACAGAAAAAACAAGGGGAAGCCACACCAAAATCCCCAGAACCCCACAACCTATACACCATCCCAACACAAAAAACAAACCATACCCCCAGCTTCCACCCAACCCCCAACATAGAATCCCACAGTATGGGACCAGGTCCCCCCACCCCCACGGCCCCCCCAACCAAGTATTGGGAAGGAAACTGAAGGTAAAGGTACACCCAAAAGCTGATGGAATAAACAAAAAAGTGGGGGGGAGTGGCGTGAAAGATCAAAGAGACATCACCGGACTCATAGCGCCACAGAAACCCAAACTTTTAAAGGTTTTTATAACAGAACCAACTTTCCAAAATAAACTAATAACATAAAAAAGAGGAAACTGCGGAGGCCTTTGGGCCCCTACAGGCAGGGCCTTTACAACAAATTATTTTCCAACCCATTTTTTAAGCCCCCAAGAAATAACTTGAGGAAAGTCCCATCAAATCCAACCCCCCCCAACCCTTTACTTTTTCCAACCTAAATTTGAAACTACCAAAGTCCCCGCCCCATAACCCAACTAGGTAGACTGTTCCACTTATCAACTACCCTATTTCCAAACCAATACTTTCCTATGTCCTTTCTAAATCTAAACTTATCTAATTTAAATCCATTACTGCGGGTTCTCTCTTGGAGAGACATTCTCAAGACCTTATTAATATCCCCTTTATTAATACCTATCTTCCACTTATACACTTCGATCAGGTCTCCCCTCATTCTTCGTCTAACAAGTGAATGTAACTTAAGAGTCTTCAATCTTTCTTCATATGGAAGATTTCTAATGCTATGTATTAATTTAGTCATCCTACGCTGAATGTTTTCTAACGAATTTATGTCCATTCTGTAATATGGAGACCAGAACTGAGCTGCAAAATCTAGGTGAGGCCTTACTAATGATGTACAAAGCTGCAGTATGACCTCTGGACTTCTGTTGCTTACACTTCTTGATATAAATCCCAGTAATCTATTTGCCTTATTACGTACGCTTAGGCATTGCTGTCTTGGTTTAAGGTTGCTGCTCACCATACCTGGAGTTTACCTGGAGAGAGTTCCGGGGGTCAACGCCCCCGCGGCCCGGTCTGTGACCAGGCCTCCTGGTGGATCAGAGCCTGATCAACCAGGCTGTTGCTGCTGGCTGCACGCAAACCAACGTACAACCCACAGCCCGGCTGATCAGGAACTGACTTTAGGTGCTTGTCCAGTGCCAGCTTGAAGACTGCCAGGGGTCTGTTGGTAATCCCCCTTATGTGTGCTGGGAGGCAGTTGAACAGTCTCGGGCCCCTGACACTTATTGTATGGTCTCTTAACGTGCTAGTGACACCCCTGCTTTTCATTGGGGGATGGTGCATCGTCTGCCAAGTCTTTGCGTTCGTAGTAGTGGATGATTTTTGTGTGCAAGTTGTACTAGTCCCTCTAGGATTTTCCAGGTGTATATAACATGTATCTCTCCCTCCTGCGTTCCAGGGAATACAAGTTTAGGAACCTCAAGCGCTCCCAGTAATTGAGGTGTTTTATCTCCGTTATGCGCGCCGTGAAAGTTCTTGTACTTTTCTAGGGCGGCATTTCACCGCCTTGAAAGGTGCTGTTTGTGTCGCAATATTCCAGCCTAGATAGAACAAGTGCCTGAAGAGGTAATGGGCTTGGCC
>NC_069430.1:2576654-2596654 GCF_026875155.1 Cherax quadricarinatus
AAAACCCTCCCGGGGAAACCCCAAAACTCTTTCTGGGGCCCCACAAAATGTGGTGTTCTACGATGCCACAAGGAGCACCAAAGAAGCATTGGCAGACGTGAGTAAGACATCCCTAGAAACCCCAACGAAGACCATCGAGAACGTCTTGACGAATTCTACAAGTGGTGTAATGCTACCTGGCGAATGTGAGTCGACTACTCGGAGCATCACGACGGACGACGCCAAGGAAGGTAAAAACATTGTTGTTGTTGGGGATAGCCAGATTAGGTACATGGATAGGGCATTCTGCTTGAAGGATAGGAGTAGGAGGCAGAGTGTGTTTTCCTGGGGCTGGGATGAAGGATGTTGTTAGCCGTCTGGATGACATCATGAGAGGTAATGGGAGCAATCCTATTATCTGTCTCAGTGCTGGAGGCAACGTATTTGGCTGACGTAGGAGTGAGGACGTGATTAGCAGGTATAGGTCAGCAATAGAGATAATTAGGAGGAAGGGTGGGAAACCTGTCATATGTGGCATTTTGCCAAGGAAAGGAGTTGGAAATGAATGGTTGTCCAGAGCAATTGGTGTCAATTGCTGGCTGGACAAATACTGTAAGGAAAATGCGGTAACATTCATTGACAACTGGGACCTCTTCTATGGCAGAAATGACATGTATGCCAGGGATGGGGTTCACTTATCTAGGTGTGGGGTGGGAGCACTGGCCAACGCAGTGGAGGGAGCTGTTAGGTCTTTAAACTAGGAATAGTTAGTGGTATGGGTTTTGGCGGGAAAACTCTGAAGTCGCAGGGTAGTAACATGAGTAGTAGGAGAACTAGTAATAGGCAAAATGAGGAGGATATTGGAAACCCAGTGGCACTAATTGACAAGGACAGTAATAGGTTTAGTGGAATAACAGAAAGGAGCAGGAAGGATAAAGAGAGAGGAGGGTCATTAAATATTTATTACACAAATAGTCGCAGTGCTAGGAATAAGATGGACGAGTTGAGACTAGTTGCTAGTGCAGGTAACATAGATGTATTTGCCATTACTGAGACGTGATTTAATTCAAAACGTCGGGACATGCCTGCAGAATGTCACATTCAGGGTTTTAAATTGTTCCAAGTAGATAGAAGTATCGGGAAGGGGGTGGGGTGGCATTGTATGTCCGAGATCGCTTGAACTGTTGCATAAAAACGGGTATTAAGTCTGAAGTAACACGTACAGAGTCTGTTTGGATAGAATTTTCAGAGGGGCATGAAAAATTAATTTTAGGTGTGATATACCGTCCCCCCAAGCTTAGATAGGGACCAGGGGAGACTACTATGGGAGGAAATTGTTAGGGCCACAAGGCACGATAATGTAGTAATTCTAGGAGACTTTAACTTTAGTCATATTGATTGGAATTTCTTGACTGGGAATTTAGAATCATACGATTTCTTAGAAGTAGTTCAGGATTGTTTTTTAAAGCAGTTTGTGACAGAACCTACAAGGGGTAATAACCTGCTTGACTTAGTTCTGGCAAACAATGAATCCCTTGTTAATAATTTAGAAGTTTCAGAGGAACTGGGTGCTAGCGACCACAAATCAATTACATTTAGAATTGAATGGAAGTATGATAGTAGGGATAACTCAGTGGCAGTCCCAGATTTTCGCTTAGCAGATTACGAAGGGCTTAGAGAACACTTATCATCTGTTGACTGGGGTAACGAAGAGAGCTATCAATATGACATTTTTCTGAACACAATACATGCTGCTCAAAGAACGTTTATCCCTTATAAGGAAATTAGATCAAATAGAAATGACCCAAAATGGATGAATAATAGGATGAAATATCTACTAGGGCATAAGAAAGGAATTCATAGGCGTATCAAAAGAGGCGAGGGTCATCTTATGAATCAGTATATTGACATTAAGAGGGACATTAAAAAGGGGATAAGAAAAGCTAAAAGAGACTATGAAATTAAAGTTGCTAGGGATTCTAAAACTAACCCAAAAAGTTTTTTCCAGGTCTATAGAACAAAAGTCAGAGATAAGATAGGTCCCCTTAAAAATAACTATGGGCATCTTACTGACAAAGAGAATGAAATGTGCTCGATTTTAAATAATTATTTTCTCTCGGTTTTTACACAGGAAGACACTAATAATATTCCGGTAATTAATTTTTATAGTGGATCAGAAGAAGATAAATTATGTAACATCACAGTCACTAGTGAAATGGTTGTGAAGCAGATAGACCGACTGAAGCAAAATAAGTCACCGGGTCCTGATGAGGTTTTTTCAAGGGTTCTAAAGGAATGCAAAATGGAAGTCTGTGAATCATTAACTAATATTTTTAATTTATCTCTTCAAACAGGTGTAGTGTCTGATATGTGGAAGATGGCTAATGTAATTCCTATTTTTAAAACAGGGGACAAGTCGTTACCGTCAAATTACCGCCCAATAAGCCTGACCTCAGTTGTAGGCAAATTACTAGAGTCAATTATAGCAGAGATTATAAGAAGCCATCTCGATAAGCATAGCTTGATTAATGATACTCAGCACGGATTCACAAGAGGACGGTCTTGTCTAACTAATTTATTAACTTTCTTCAGTAAAGCTTTTGAGGCTGTTGACCACGATAAAGAATTTGATATTGTTTACTTAGATTTTAGTAAGGCATTTGATAGAGTTCCGCACCAAAGACTGTTGAAGAAAGTAGCAGCTCATGGCATTGGGGGAAGGGTGCTCTCGTGGATCGAATCATGGCTCACAGACAGGAAGCAGAGAGTGTCCATAAATGGGGTTAAATCCGAGTGGGGATCAGTAACAAGTGGCGTTCCACAGGATCAGTCTTGGCCCGTTTGTTGTTTATAAAATATATCAATGATCTTGATGAAGGAATTACTAGTGATATGAGCAAATTCGCCGATGACACGAAGACAGGTAGGATAATTGATTCAAACGTAGATGTTAGGGAACTTCAGGAGGATTTAGACAAACTCTACTCTTGGTCAGAAAAGTGGCAGATGCAGTTCAATGTAGATAAATGCAAGGTTCTGAAGCTCGGGAGTGTCCATAACCCTAGCACTTATAAGTTAAATAATGTAGAACTTAGCCATACAGATTGCGAAAAGGTCTTGGGGGTTATGGTAAGCAGCAATCTTAAACCAAGACAGCAATGCCTAAGCGTACGTAATAAGGCAAATAGATTACTGGGATTTATATCAAGAAGTGTAAGCAACAGAAGTCCAGAGGTCATACTGCAGCTTTATACATCATTAGTAAGGCCTCACCTAGATTATGCAGCTCAATTCTGGTCTCCATATTACAGGATGGACATAAATTCGTTAGAAAACATTCAGCGTAGGATGACTAAATTAATACATAGCATTAGAAATCTTCCTTATGAAGAAAGATTGAAGACTCTTAAGTTACATTCACTTGTTAGACGAAGAATGAGGGGAGACCTGATCGAAGTGTATAAGTGGAAGATAGGTATTAATAAAGGGGATATTAACAAGGTCTTGAGGATATCTCTCCAAAAAGAGAACCCGCAGTAATGGATTTAAATTAGATAAGTTTAGATTTAGAAAGGACATAGGAAAGTATTGGTTTGGAAATAGGGTAGTTGATGAGTGGAACAGTCTACCTAGTTGGGTTATTGAGGCTAGGACTTTGGGTAGTTTCAAATTTAGGTTGGATAAGTACATGAGTGGGAGGGGTTGGATTTGAGAGGGACTTGCACATCGGGGCTTGTTTCTTGGGTGGCATTGAAAATTGGGTTGGTCAAATGTTTGTTAGTGGGATGAATTGTAAAGGACCTGCCTAGTATGGGCCAACAGGCCTGCTGCAGTGTTCCTCCTTTCTTATGTTCTTATGTTCTTAAGATCCTGTACATCAAAACGTTTTGGAGTTATTACGAGGACATCGTCCACGTAACGTAACCAAGTGACGCTTGAAGGTATGATGTTGGCGAAGTGTTCGGACTCTAGGTGTTCCATGTATAAGTTGGCTAGGACGGCACTTATGGGGGACCCCATTCCCATGCCGTAGGTTTGTTTGTAGAGCTTGTTATTGAAAGAAAAACAGTTGAAATTAACACAGAGTTCAATTAAGTCAACAAAATCTCCGGGAGGTAGAAGAAGATTAAGGTCCTGATTGACTTTACGCCGTAGAACCTCGATGGCTTTTTTGGTAGGTACTTTTGTGAAGAGGGAAGTCACATCCAAACTGCTTAGTTTCTTGTTACGGATGGAGAGGTTACGGATGCGGTTGAGAAGGTCACCAGAGTGTTTAAGATGAACGTTGCCACAATAAATGTCACATTAGTTGCACTTGTGTCCTTTTACTTTACATATTGTCGGTAATTCTACCAACTTTATTACAACAGTCTACCTAGTTGGGTTATTGAGGCTAGGACTTTGGGAGGTAGAGGAAGATTAAGGTCCTGATTGACTTTATGCCGTAGAACCTCGATGGCTTTTTTGGTAGGTACTTTTGTGAAGAGGGAAGTCACATCCAAACTGCTTAGTTTCTTGTTACGGATGGAGAGGTTACGGATGCGGTTGAGAAGGTCACCAGAGTGTTTAAGATGAACGTTGCCACAATAAATGTCACATTAGTTGCACTTGTGTCCTTTTACTTTACATATTGTCGGTAATTCTACCAACTTTATTACAACAGTCTACCTAGTTGGGTTATTGAGGCTAGGACTTTGGGTAGTTTCAAACAGTGGTGACGTGTACTTAGCTTGAGTGGTGACGTGTACTTAGCTCAGTGGTGACGTGTACTTAGCACAGTGGTGACGTGTACTTAGCCAGTGGTGACGTGTACTTAGCTCAGTGGTGACGTGTACTTAGCTCAGTGGTGACGTGTACTTAGCTTTGAGTGGTGACGTGTACTTAGCTCAGTGGTGACGTGTACTTAGCTCAGTGGTGACGTGTACTTAGCTCTGTGAAGACCTGTTGTGTGCTCTCTGGGAATCTGAACCAGGATGCCCTCTCTTGAGCAGCTTTACCAGCAGCTGAGAGAAGAGCTCAGAGTTGCTAAACTGGAGATACGGCGATTAACGGAGGAGAACAAGAGGATTCGTAGTAATCCTCCTGTTGTGAGTCCCCAGGTTAAGAGGGGAGCTTGGTCAGTGGCCGGGCAACATGGAACCAAGCTGAAGTTTAAGAAAACGGTTGGAGAGGCAGAAACAACGAGAAACCAGAAGACTGCCGTGGAAACTTCCAACTCATTCTCGGTGCTACCTGACGAATGTGAGTGTTCTACTGGGAATGCCACAACGAGCACCAAGGAAGCATTGGCAGACGTGAGTGAGACATCCCTAGAAACCCCATCGAAGACCATCGAGAGCGTCATGACGAATTCTACAAGTGGTGTAATGCTACCTGGCGAATGTGAGTCGACTACTCGGAGCATCACGACGGACGACGCAAAGGAAGGTAAAAACATTGTTGTTGTTGGGGATAGCCAGATTAGGTACATGGATAGGGCATTCTGCTGAATGGACAGGAGTAGGAGGCAGAGAGTGTGTTTTCCTGGGGCAGGGATGAAGGATATTGTTAGCCGTCTGGATGACATCATGAGAGGTAATGGGAGCAATCCTATTATCTGTCTCAGTGCTGGAGGCAACGATGTTGGCAGACGTAGGAGTGAGGACCTGATTAGCAAGTATAGGTCAGCAATAGATATAATTAGGAGGAAGGGTGGGAAACCTGTCATATGTGGTATTTTGCCAAGGAGAGGAGTTGGAAATGAATGGTTGTCCAGAGCAATTGGTGTCAATTACTGGCTGGACAAATACTGTAAGGAAAATGCGTAACATTCATTGACAACTGGGACCTCTTTATGGCAGAAATGACATGTATGCCAGGGATGGGGTTCACTTATCTAGGTGTGGGGTGGGAGCACTGCCAACGCAGTGGAGGGAGCTGTTAGGTCTTTAACTAGGAATAGTTGTGGTATGGGTTTCTGCGGGAAACTGTGAAATCTCAGGGTAGTAATATGAGTACTAGGAGAACTAGTAATAGCAAAATTAGGTGGATATCGGAAAGCCAGTGGCACTAATTGACAAGGACAGTAATAGGTTTAGTGGAATAACAGAAAGGAGCAGGAATGATAAATAGAAAGGAGGGTCCTTAAGTATATATTACACAAATAGTCGCAGTGCTAGGAATAAGATGGACGAGTTGAGACTAGTTGCTAGTGCAGGTAATATAGATGTATTTGCCATTACTGAGACGTGGTTTAATTCAAAAAGTCGGGACATGCCTGCAGAATGTCACATTCAGGGTTTCAAATTGTTCCAAGTAGATAGAAGTATCGGGAAGGGTTGTGGGGTGGCATTGTATGTCAGAGATCGCTTGAACTGTTGCATTAAAACGGGTATTAAGTCTGAAGTAACACATACAGAGTCTGTTTGGATAGAATTTTCAGAGGGGCATGAAAAATTAACTTTAGGTGTGATATACCGTCCCCCAAATTTAGATAGGGACCAGGGAAGACTACTATGGGAGGAAATTGTTAGGGCCACAAGGCACGATAATCTAGTAATTCTAGGAGACTTTAACTTTAGTCATATTGATTGGAATTTCTTGACTGGGAATTTAGAATCATAACGACTTCTTAGAAGTAGTACAGGATTGTTTTCTGAAGCAGTTTGTGACAGAACCTACAAGGGGTAATAACCTGCTTGACTTAGTTCTGGCAAACAATGAATCCCTTGTTAATAATTTAGAAGTTTCAGAAGAACTGGGTGCTAGCGACCACAAATCAATTTCATTTAGAATTGAATGGAAGTATGATAGTAGGGATAACTCAGTAAGAGTCCCAGATTTCGCTTAGCAGATTACGATGGGCTTAGAGAACACTTATCATCTGTTGACTGGGGTAACGAAGAGAGCTATCAATATGACAGTTTTCTGACACAATACATGCTGCTCAAAGAACATTTATCCCTTATAAAGAAATTAGATCAAATAGAAATGACCCAAAATGGATGAATAATAGGCTGAAATATCTACTAGGCATAAGAAATGAATTTATAGGCGTATCAAAAGAGGCGAGGGTCATCTTATGAATCAGTATATTGACACTAAGAGGGACATTAAAAAGGGGATAAGAAAAGCTAAAAGGGACTATGAAATTAAAGTTGCTAGGGATTCTAAAACTAACCCAAAAAGTTTTTTCCAGGTATATAGAACAAAAGTCAGAGATAAGATAGGTCCCCTTAAAAATAACTATGGGCATCTTACTGACAAAGAGAATGAAATGTGCTCGATTTTAAATAATTATTTTCTCTCGGTTTTTACACAGGAAGACACTAATAATATTCCGGTAATTAATTTTTATAGTGGGCCAGAAGAAGATAAATTATGTAACATCATAGTCACTAGTGAAATGGTTGTGAAGCAGATAGACCGACTGAAGCAAAATAGTGTTGTTAGGTAAGACACATATGCAACAGTTAGGTATCTTTATTTCGAAACGTTTCGCCTACACAGTAGGCTTCTTCAGTCGAGTACAGAAAGGTTGATAGAAGCAGAAGATACTTGAAGACGATTACATCGTCTTCAAGTATCTTCTGCTTCTATCAACCTTTCTGTACTCGACTGAAGAAGCCTACTGTGTAGGCGAAACGTTTCGAAATAAAGATACCTAACTGTTGCATATGTGTCTTACCTAACAATCTGTAGGTATTTCATACCATTTTAATGAAGCAAAATAAGTCACCGGGTCCTGATGAGGTTTTTTCAAGGGTTCTAAAGGAATGCAAAATGGAAGTCTGTGAACCATTAACTAATATTTTTAATTTATCTCTTCAAACAGGTGTAGTGTCTGATATGTGGAAGATGGCTAATGTAATTCCTATTTTTAAAACAGGGGACAAGTCGTTACCGTCAAATTACCGCCCAATAAGCCTGACCTCAATTGTAGGCAAATTACTAGAGTCAATTATAGCTCAAATTTTAAGAAGCCATCTCGATAAGCATAGCTTGATTAATGATACTCAGCATGGATTCACAAGAGGCCGGTCTTGTCTAACTAATTTATTAACTTTTTCAGTAAAGCTTTTGAGGCTGTTGACCACGATAAAGAATTTGATATTATTTACTTAGATTTAGTAAGGCATTTGATAGAGTTCCGCACCAAAGACTGTTGAAGAAAGTAGCAGCTCATGGCATTGGGGGACGAGTGCTCTCGTGGATCGAATCATGGCTCACAGACAGGAAGCAGAGAGTGTGGAAATAAATGGTATAAAATACCGACACAATGGCAATATAAACACAAATGCAGTATAATGTGATCCTTTATTGACTACGTTTCGCCCACACAGTGGGCTTTTTCAAGTCACAAACAGAACTACCTGGGGTGGAAGGAACGCGAGTATTTATAGTCCGGCTGAGGTCAGGTGAAGAATGCTGCATCTGATGATGTACCGAGTTGGGTTGTAGAGTCTAAAAACTTGGGTAGCTTGGAAAGGAGACTGGACAAGTTTGTGAGCAGACCTTCTACAGTGTTCTTATGTGGGATAGCGATGAAGAAGTTTCTTGGCAAGTGGTTCAGCTATGTTATAGAAGCCACTATTCTGGTTGAAGTTGTCGGATATAGAAATAAGTGATGATTCCAGGATTCTTCGGTATTGAGTGTTGTCTTCTGTGGCGATAAGTCTTGAGTATCTGTAGTTTATCAAGTGGTTGTGTGAATTACGGTGTTGTACGCAGGCATTCCTTGTGTCGTCAGACCTGCTTGCGTATTGGTGTTCTGAAATACGTGTTTGGAGGTCCCTTGATGTTTCGCCCACGTATAACTTGTTGCAGTCATTACAAGGGATTATGTATACCCCTGCAGAGGATGGAGGCTTGTCCTGCCTACTACTGGTGATGTCCTTGATGGTCGTGGGTTTTGAGGTAGATACTTGAATGATGTTTTGGCAAAGATGTTGGAAACATGTTTTTGGGAATGGAGTTGGTGGGGAAAGGGCTATGTACTCTTTTTCGGCAGTGTCTCTTCTCTGGGTGTGTTGAAGATGTTTAGTGCTCGCCGTCTGCAGTCTCTGATGAAGTGACGAGGATAGTGGAGTTTGGAAAATACCTGTTCAATTATAGTGCATTCTTCCTCAAGGAACTCGTTGCTGCAGATTCTGAGTGCACGCAGGAAGAAGCCTATAATTACAAACCACGTTTGGTTTTGGTGTCGTGGTGAGAGTAGAAGTGGAGAAGATCGTTTTGGTTGATGGGTTTCGATAGACTTTAAAACGAAGTTCGTGGTCAGCTTTGCAGAGTAGAACATCAAGGAAAGGAAGAGTGTTGTCGACCTCTTCTTCAAGTGTGAACTGGGATTGAAGGCTCGACCTGGTTGAGCTTGTCTTGGAGAGCTTGAACGTTGAAGCGTTTAGGAGTTATGAGGAGAATGTCGTCAACATAACGGAGCCAGGTGACAGACAAAGGAATAATGGTGGAGAAACGTTCGGCTTCTAGATGTTCCATGTATAGGTTAGCTAGGACTGCACTGAGTGGCGAACCCATGGGTAGTCCAAAAGTCTGCTGAAAGAGGTGATTTTCAAAAGAGAAACACGTAAAGCCAACACATAGTTCAACCAGGTCGATGAAGTCGCTGGCTGGAATCGGAAGATCAAGTGAATCGTCAATTTTCTTGCGCAAGAGATCGATGGCTTGTTTAGTAGGTACTTTAGTGAATAGGGAAGTCACGTCAAGGCTGGAAAGTTTCTTGTTCCTGATGTTGATGTTGCGAATGCGATTGAGAAGATCACCTGAGTGTTTGAGATGTGCTGGACTGATAGTGCCCAAGAGTTTCGAGAGGTGTTTGGCGAGAATTCCTGAGAGTTTGTGGGGAGTACTGCCTATTCCCGAGGATATGGGCCTCAGTGGGATACCAGGCTTGTGAGTCTTTGGCAGGCCGTTCATTCTGGCAGGTCTGGGGTTGCTGGGCATGGTGTGCAGAAGTTTCTTCCCTTGTTCTGAGCTCCTCAGAATGCGGCAAGTCCTTTGAAGAAAAGTTTTAGTAAGGTTGTCCACTTGGTTAGTTGTGAATCCTTGACGTGACTTCCCGATTCACCAAAGTACCTACTGACACAAGCCATCGATGTATGCGCAGAAAATGACGATTCACTTGATCTTCCCAATCCAGCCCAGTCGATTTCATCGACCTTTGTTGAACTATGTGTTGGATTTACGTGTTTTCTCTTTCGGAAAATCACCTCTTCAGTCAGACTTTTGACTACCCAGGGATCGCCCTCAGTGCAGTCCTGGCGAACTATACATGGAACATCTAGAAGCCGAAACGTTTCTCCACCATTATTCCCTTCGTCTGTCACCTGCCCGTTATGTGACGACATTCTCCTCATAACTCCTAAAATCGCTTCAACGTTCAAGCCTCCAAGACAAGCTCAACAAGGTCCCGAGCCTTCAATCCAGTTCACACTTAAGAAGACAGTCGACAACACTCTTCTTTCCTGATGTCCTGCTCGCAAAGCTGACCACGAACTTCGTTTAAAAGTCATCGAAAACCCACCCAACCAAAACATCTTCTCCACTCACTCTCACCACACACAAAACCAAACGTGGTGTAGATATAGGCTTCATCCTGCGTGCACTCAGAATCTGCAGCAAACTAGTTCCTTGAGGAAGAATGCACTATAAAATGCTCAAATATTTTCGTAAACTCCACTATCCTCGTTTCCCACTACATCAGAACTGCAGACGGCGGCATTTAAACATCTACAACACACCCAGAGAAGACACTGCCGAAAGAATACATAGACCTCCCCCGCAACTCCATTGCCAAACATGTTTCCAACATTTTTGCCAAACATCATTCCAAGTATCTACCACCACAACCACGACCATCAGGACATCACCAGTAGTAGGCAGGACCAAGCCCAACCATCCTCTGCAGGGTATACATAATCCCTTGTAAAGACTGCAACAAGTTATACGTGGGCGAAACTCAAGGGAAACTCCAAACACTATTTCAGAACACCGACGATACGCAAGCAGTCTGACGCACAAGGAAAGCCTCGAACAACACCGTAAATCCACAACCACTTGATAAACTACAGAAACTCAAGACTTATTCGCCACAGCAGACAACACTCAATACCGAAGAATCCTGGAATCATCACCATTTCTATATCCGACAACTCAACCAGAATCAGTGGCTTCTATAACATAGCTAACCACTGTCCAAGAAACTTCTTCATCGCTATCCCACATAAGACCACAGGGGGGGGGGGGGGGGGGGGGGGGGGGGGGGGGGGGGGGGGGGAGAACACTGTAGAAGGTCTCTCACAAACTTATCCAATCTCCTTCGGCCAGCATCCCAAGTTTTAGACTCTATAACCCAAACCCACTCGGTACATCATCAATGCAGCATTCTTCACCTGACCTCAGCCGGACTATAAATACTCGCGTTCCTTCCCGACCCCAGGTAGTTCTGTTTGTGACTTGAAAATGCCACTGTGAGGGCGAAAGAGGGTGGATGGGTGCAGAGTGAGAAGGAGGTCACATTAGCCGTGCATTTGATGTTTATCATTCCATTGTGTAGGTATTTTATACCATTTATTTCAGTCAGGCTCCATCTAAGCATTCGGGTGACCTCCTTAACCGTAATCAGGATCTCGACATGAGTGATAAGAAGCGTTGCAAGTTTTGACGTGACTGCCTTATTCACCAATGTCACATTGATCACGCCATTGATCTTCTTTGCAGGGTGATTAAGATGATGACAGAGTTCCCTGTAACCCCCCCGCCAAGATTTTGTGAGCCTTGTCGAACTTAAGTGTTCGATCTAAAACTGTTTTAGGTTCGAGGACAAGAAGTACAAACAACTTCTCGGACTAGCCAAGGGATCGACCCCTTATTGCAGTTCTTGCCAATTATATATGGAGGACCTGAATCAAGAAGGATCCTCAGTAACAACCCTCGTTCATTTACCTTGATGCGGTACGAAGATGATATTTTGAGTCATTGTATCCCAAAATCTTGACGTACAGGGCCTCCTCAACACCATCAACACTCTGGAACCTACTATTAAATTTACTCTAGAGAGGAGAAGGACAACCATTACCTTTCTCGACGGTTCTCTTACGCACAGGGAAAACAAAACTTCTTTAAGTCTACCGAAGCCTACCTACAAAATGATCTTCTACCATTTCTTCTCTCACCAAGACACAAGAACTAAAAGAGGGTAGTTATTGGCTTTCTTTCTTGAGAGCCTACAGAATTTCCAGTCCGCAGTTTCCTCGAAGAAGAATGTACATACATCACCAACTCTATTAGTATACACTACACTTTCCCTACACTACATACGTACTGCAGGAAACGTGCAACACGTATCCTCAGCAAGACCAACACCTATCAAATTGAAGAAAAGCCTCCAAGTTACATCGTTTTTACCGTCGCAACGTTGCACACTAATGTTCAAAAATTTTGACAGAAACAGGCTAAAATATCTACCAGCTCTTCAACTACTATTATGAACCGGATCAAAAACCCAAGCATGATTCTGGCACAAGTTGCAGGAATCTACACTATACCATGTGGGGGGTGGTGACAAAGTCTATTTAGGGGAAACAGCCAGAACTCTGACATTAGAATAGGCAGAACACAAAAATGCTTGCAGAAATGATGACCGCAAAAACGCATGTGTTCAATCATAGAGACGATGTTGGGACACCTCTATGAAAATTACAATGAAGCTAAACTAGTTATTAAAGAAGCACGACTTAAGACGGAGAAAATGCAGTGAAGCTGCACTAATTTCCTGACAGTAACAATATAAAGCAAAATCCGGTAGTTTACAGTATTCAAAATTAACTAAGCAAGAGGATAATACCCATGCTGGGAACTGGTATACTTGATGCCAGCAGTCCCCTCCTTGCCTCACCTCCTTAGTGTTGCCATTACTACTAACTACTACTACTACTACTACTACTACTACTACTACTACCAGCGACCTCTACCCCACGCATCACCTCAACCTTACCCCGCCACTATATATATTGGTTATCGTTATTTATCTCTGTATTAAGGACTGAAGAAGCCACTCGTGGCGAATGACGTGTTTCCTTTAATAAATGTCCTGAACGTACATAAGTGTCCTTTTTTTCTTCCACACTATTAAGATTCATATATCAGAGCATAGAGTCAATATATCCATACTCATTATTAAACATTTCTAAACCCATACCTCTAACTAATCTAGGTTAAAGTCCTAACAACCCCCCAACTGAGTTATCAAGAAAACCCACACCTGCACGTGGATATGGGAACCCCATCCATGGCATACATGTCATTTCGGCCATAGAAGTTGTCCCAGTTGTCAATGAATGGTACTGCATTCAAGATTCTCCTTTGTATGGACTGATGAAGCCACTGTGTGGCGAAACGTTTCCTCAATAAAGATACCAAGAGTTGCATTTGTGTCTAATTTATATCAACATGTCGTTGGCGGGGGGGGGCGAACCATTCATCTACAAAACCTGTCAGACACTGCAACTTTCTGGGATCTTAATACTTGGGAATTCTTCGCTTGCCTAATTCTTGGGCACGACCTACTTCAACATTGAACAAATGTTACACGACCTATGACTTCTGCACCTCTCCTGCCCAACGGTTTATAAGCTCCTTATCTCAGCACGTAAGCGTGATTCTATTCAAGATTGATGGACTGACCATCAATCTTGATGGACTGATGGACTGACAGTCCATCAATCTACAAGATTGATGGACTGAACACATCGACTCCAGGTTGAGGGCCACACATACCTCGTACCTCCTCCTCTTTAATCCTTAACACTCTAATCACTCACTTTTCCTCTATTGACTGATAAGCCACTGTGTGGTCGAAACGTTTTCCTGAATAAAGATTCCCTTATGCGCATAAGTGTCTCAATCTTCACTTGTCGTTTTTCAAACCATTTCATCACAGTTGCATAAGGGGGGGGGGGGGGGGGGGGGGGGGGGGGGGGGGTGTCTAATTTTATCAACATGTCGGTTCACTGCGCACCATTCATCTACAACCTGTCAGACACTGCAACTTCTTGGATCTTAATACTTGGGAATTCTTCGCTGAAGTGCCTAATTCTGGGGGGGGGCACGACCTACTTCAAACATTGAACAAAATGTTACACGACTCTATGACTTCTGCCCACTACTCCTGCAAACGGTTTTTATAACTCCTCGGGGTCGAGCACATGCCGTTTTCTGAGCGGATGTTAATTGGGGACCAGCGAGGTCGGAGCTCTTGAGGAGGGGTGGGTGACGCTTACCTCATTCTGCCTCCTGGGAGAGGAGGGCATTCTCCTGTGGTGGGGGAGGGCTGATAAACCACTTGTGGGTGGCGGGAGAGGGACGTTCCTCAATAAAGATACCCAAGAGTTGCATATAAACATAAGAACCATAAGAAAAGGAGGAACACTGCAGCATGCCTGTTGGCCCATACTAAGGCAGGTCCTTTCCAATTTGACCAACACCAATTTTCAATGCCACCCAAGAAACAATCTCAAGATCCGATGTGCAAGGTTCCGCCCTCTCAATTCCAACCCTCCCACTCATGTACTAATCCAACCTAAATTTGAAACTTACCTCAAAGTCCCTAGCCTCAATAATCCCAACTAGGTAAACAGTTCCAACTCATCAGACTACCTATTTCCAAACTCAATACTTTCCTATGTCCTTGTCCTCCTCACACATACATATCTAATTTAAATCCATTACTGCCGGTTCTCTCTGGAGAGATTCCCTCAAGACTTGTTTAATATGCCCCTTTCAATAATACCTAATCTTCCACTTATACACTTCGATCAGGTCTCCCCGTCATCTTCGTCAACAAGTAATGTAACTTAAGAGTCTTCAATCTTTCTTCTTCATAAGAAGATTTCTAATGCTATGTATTAATTTATTCAACCTACGCTGAATGTTTTCTACGCATTTATGTCCATTCTGGTAGTAATGGAGACCAAGAATTGAGCAGCCATAATCAAGGTGAGAGGCCTTACTAATGATGTAAAAAAGCTGCAGTATTACCTCATGGACTTCTATTGCATACACTTCTTGATATAAAATCCCCATAACCTATTCCTTATTACGTCGCTTAGGCATAGCTGCTTGGTTTAAGGTTGCTGCATACCATAACCCCCAAGTCCCTTTTCGCAATCTGTATGGCTAAGTGTCTACATTAATTTAACTTATAATGCTAAGGGTTAAGGACGACTCCCATCTTCATAACCTTGCATTATATCTACAGTGAACTGCAATCTGCCACTTTTCCTGACCAAGAGTAGAGTTTGTCTAAATCCTCCTGAAGTTCCCTAACATCTTAACGTTTGAATCAATTATCCAACCTATCTTCGTGCATAGGCGAATTTGATCATAATCACTAGCAATTCCTTCATCAAGATCATTGATATAATTATAAATCAACAACGGGGCCCAAGACTGATCCCTGTGGAACGCCACTTGTTTAACTGAACCCTCCACTCGGATTAACCCGCATTTATGGACACTCTCTGCTTCCTGTCTGTTGAGCCATGAGATCGATCCACGAGAGCACCCTTTCCGCCAATGCCAATAGCTGCTACTTTCTTCAACATCATTGTGCGGAACACTATCAAATGCCTTACTAAAAACTAAGTAAACAATATCAAATCTTATTGTGTCAACAGCATCAAAGCTTTACTGAAAGAAAGTTAATAATATTAGATATACAAGACGCGGCCTCATGTGATCCATGCTGAGTATCATTAATCAAGCTAATGGCTTATCGGAGGATGTGCTTCATTATAACCCACAGCTATAATTGACTCTAGCAACTTGCCTACAAATCGTGAGGTCAGGCTTATTGGGCGGTAATTTTGACGGAAAAACGACTGTCCCCCCTTTTTTAAAAAATAGGAATAACATTAGCCATCTATCTATCCACATATCAACACAACACCCTGTTGAAGAATAAATTAAAAAAATAAGTTAATGGTTCACAGAGCATTCCATTTGCAACTTCCTTAAGAACCCTTGAAAAAACCTCATCAGACCGCGGTGACTATATTTTCTTCAGTCGGTCTCTCTCTGCTTCACAGACCATTTCACTATGTGACTGTGAGTTACATGAATTTATATTCTTAGGATCCACTATAAAAATTAATATACCAGGAATATTATATGTCTCCTGTGTAAAAAACCGAGAGAAAATAATTATTTAAAATCGGAGCAGACTTCATTCGAGCGAATGAGCGATAGGAGGATGCCCATAGTTTTTTTTTAAGGGACGTACTATCTATCTCTGATACATTTTTGTTCTATAACCTGTGCAAAAACTTTTTGGGGATATAGTTTTAGAATCTCCCACAACTTTATTTCATATCCCCTTTTAGCTTTTCCATATCCCCTTTTTAATGTCCCTCTTAATGTCAACATAAGCGATTCATAAGATGACCCTCGCCTCATTTTGATACGCCTATAAATTCCTTTCTTATGCCCTAGTAAATTTCATCTCTATTATTCATCCATTGGGTCATTTCTAGGGTATCTAATTTCCTTATAAGGGAATAAACGTTGTTTTGAGCAGCATGTAATTGTGTTCAGAAAACTGTCCAAAATGAATAGCTCTCTATAGTTACCCCAGTCAACAGATGATAAGTGTACTCTAAGCCCATCGTAATCTGCTAAGCGAAAATCTGGGACTGGTTACTGAGTTTTCCCTACTATTCATACTTCCATTTCAGAATTGCTAAATGTAAATATGATTTTGGGTCGCTCAGCACCCAGTTCCTCTGAAACTTCTAATTATTAACAAGGGATCCATATGTTTGCCAGAACTAAGTCAAGCAGGTTATTTCCCCTGTAGTTCTGTCACAAACTGCTTCAAAAAACAATCTGAACTACTTCTAAGAATCGTATGATTCTAAATTCCCAGTCAAGAAATTCAATCAATATGACTAAAGTTATATCTCCTAGAATTCCTACATTATCGTGCCTGTGGCCCTAACAATTTCCTCCCATAGTAGTCTCCTTGGTCCATATCTAAATATGGGGACGGTATTAATCACAGCCTAAAATTAATTTTTCATGCCCCTCTGAAAAATTTAATCCATAATCAGACTCTGTATGTGTTACTTCAGACTTAATAATTAGCACACGTTTTATTCAACAGTTCAAGCAGATCTCGGACATACAATTCCACCCCACCCCCCCCCCTTTTAGCAGCAACCCCCTTACCCATACTTCTATCTACTTGGAACAATTTAAAAAAACCCTGAAAGGTGACATTCTGCAGCATGTCTCCCGACATTTTGAATTAAACCACGTCTCACAAGTAATGGCCAATACAACAATGTTCCCGTGCACAAGCAACAGTCTCAACTCGACCCTCTTACCTAGCACTGCGACTATTTGTTAATAAATTTTTTAAAGACCCTCCACTCTCTTACCCTGGTCCTGCTCCTTTCTGTTATTTCCACTAAAACATTATTACTGTCCTTGTCAATTAGTGCACTGGCTTTTCCAATAATCCCCTCATTTTGCCTATTATAGTTCTCCTAGTACTTCAGTTAACTACCGCAGCGACATCACAGTTTCCGCCAAAACCAAACCACAACTGTTCCTCGTTTTAAAGACCTAACAGCTCCCATCCACGCGTGGCCAGTGCTCCCACCCCACAACCTAGATAGTGGAAACCCCATCCCTGGCATACAAGTAAGATCTGTCATCTGCCATTGAAGAGGTCCCAGTTGTTCAATGAATGTACCAACCCGCATTTTCCTTACAGTACTTGACTCAGCCAAGCAATTGACACCATTGCTCTGGACTACCATTACATTTCCAACCATCCCTCCTTGCAAAAATGGCCCCACAAATGACAGGTTTCCCACCCTTTCCTCCTAATTATCTCTATTCTGACCTATACCTGCTAATCAGGTCCTGCGACTCCTACGTCTGCCAACATCGTTGCCCGGGTCCAGCACTGAACAGCGATAATAGGATTGCTCCCATTACCTCTTTGCATGAGTCATCCAGACGCTAACAATATCCTTCATCCCATCTCCCAGGAAAACACACTCTCTTGCCTCCATACTCCTATCCTTCAAGCAAAATGCCCTATCCATGTACCTAACGGCTACCCCAACAACAACAATGTTATTTTACCTTCCTTGGCGTCGTCCGTCGTGATGCTGCCGAGTATCTGATCACATTCGCATCAGTCTAGCATTACACCACGTTGTAGAATTCGTCAAGACGGTCTCGTGTCTACGTTGGGGTTCTAGGGATGTCTACTCACGTCTGCCAAGCTTTCTATGTGCTCGTTGTGAATTTCCCAGCAGAACACTCACATTCGTCAGTATCACCGAGAATGAGTTGGAAGTTTCCACGGTAGTCTTCAGTTTTCTCGTTAGTTTTCCGCCTCTCCAACCGTTTTCTGATCTGTCAAGGGTCTTGGTTCCAAGTTGCCCGTCCACTGACCAAGCTCCCCTCTTAACCTGGGGACTCACAACAGAAGGATTACTACGAATCCTCTTGTTCTCCTCCGTTAATCGCCGTATCTCCATCTTAGCAACTCTGAGCTCCTCTCTCAGCTGCTGGTAAAGTTGCTCAAGAGAGGGCATCTTGGTACAGATTCACAGAGAGCACACAAACAGGTCTTCACAGAGCTAAGTACACGTCACCACTCAATGCTAAGTACACGTCACCACTGTCTAATTTATCAACATGTCGGTTCTCTGAACCATTCATCTACAAACCTGTCAGACACTGCAACTTCTTGGGATCTTAATACTTGGGAATTATTCGCTTGCCTAATTCTTGGGCACGACCTACTTCAACATTGAACAAATGTTACACGACCTATGACTTCTGCACCTCTCCTGCCAACGGTTTATAAGCTCCTTCTCATCACGTATGCCGTATTCTATTCAAGATTGATGGACTGCCCCACATCGACTCAAGGTTGAGGACTAAATTACCTCTTTTCCCCTCCTGTTCTTCAAGATTCTCCTTTGTATGGACTGATGAAGCCACTGTGTGGCGAAACGTTTCCTCAATAAAGATACCCAAGAGTTGCATATGTGTCTAATTTATCAACATGTCGGTTCTCTGAACCATTCATCTACAAACCTGTCAGACACTGCAACTTCTTGGACTTAATACTTGGGAATTCTTCGCTTGCCTAATTTTTGGGGCACGACCTACTTCAACATTGAACAAATGTTACACGACCTATGACTTCTGCACCTCTCCTGCCAACGGTTTATAAGCTCCTTCTCAGCACGTATGCCGAAATTCATTCAAGATTGATGGACTGACCACATCGATTTAAAGGGTTGAGGGACTGATTACCTCATTCTCCTCCTGTTCTTCAAATTCCCCTTTTGTATGACTAAAGAAGCCAAGTGTGCGAAACGTTTTCCTCAATAAAGATACCCAAGAGTTGCATAAGGGGTCTAATTTATCAACAGGGCGGTTCTCTGAACCATTCATCTACAAACCTGCCCAGACACTGCAACTTCTTGGGATCTTAATATTTGGGAATTCTTCGCTTGCCTAATTCTTGGGCACGACCTACTTCAACATTGAACAAATGTTACACGACCTATGACTTCTGCACCTCTCCTGCCAACGGTTTATAAGCTCCTTCTCAGCACGTATGCCGTATTCTATTCAAGATTGATGGACTGACCACATCGACTCAAGGTTGAGGGACTGATTACCTCATTCTCCCCCTGTTCTTCAAGATTCTCCTTTGTATGGACTGATGAAGCCACTGTGTGGCGAAACGTTTCCTCAATAAAGATACCCAAGAGTTGCATATGTGTCTAATTTATCACCAGTGAACCAACAACAACAAAGATCCGGGCTGGGAGAGTACCAGTGAACCAACAACAACAAAGATCCGGGCTGGGAGAGTACCAGTGAACCAACAACAACAAAGATCCGGGCTGGGGGAGTACCAGTGAACCAACAACAACAAAGATCCGGGCTGGTAGAGTACCAGTGAACCAACAACAACAAAGATCCGGGCTTGG
>NC_069430.1:2601654-2682116 GCF_026875155.1 Cherax quadricarinatus
ACAGTACTACCTCACCACCACTACATTACTACCTCACCACCACTACATTACTACCTCACCACCACTACATACTACCTCACCACCACTACAGTACTACCTCACCACCACTACAGTACTACCTCACCACCACTACAGTACTACCTCACCACCACTACATTACTACCTCACCACCACTACATTACTACCTCACCACCACCACAGTACACTACCCTACATACTACCTCACCCACTACAGTACTACCTCACCACCACTACAGTCTACTCACCACACTACATACTACTCACCACCACTACATTACTACCTCACCACCACTACATTACTACCTCACCACCACTACAGTACTACCTCACCACCACTACATTACTACCTCACCACCACCACAGTACTAACCTCACCACCACTACATACTACCTCACCACCACTACAGTACTACCTCACCACACCACTACACTTACTACCTCACCACCACTACATTACTAAACCTCACCACCACTACATTACTACCTCACCACCACTACATACTACCTACACCACCCACCTAACATCTACTACCTCACCACCACTACATTACTACCTCACCACCACTACAGTACTACCTCACCCACCACTACCCCATATACTACCTCACCACCACCTACATTACTACCTCACCACCACTACATTTCTACCTCACCACCACTACATTAAATACCTCACCACCACTACAGTACTACCTCACCACCACACATTACTACCTCACCACCACTACGTACTACCTCACCACCACTACATACTACCTACACCACTACATTACTACCTCACCACCTACATTACTACCTACACACCACCACTACATACTACCTCACCACCACTACATTACTACCTCACCACCACTACATTACTACCTCACCACCACTACATTACTACCTCACCCCCACTACTACTACATACTACCTCACCACCACTACATTAAATACCTCACCACCACTACATTACTACCTCACCACCACTACAGTACTACCTCACCACCACTACATACTACCTCACCACCACTACATACTACCTCACCACAATTACATCACAATTCCACCATTACTACCTCACCACCACTACATACTACCTCACCACCACTACAGTACTACCTCACCACCACTACATTACTACCTCACCACAACAATACTACCTCACCACCACTACAGTACTACCTCACCACCACTACAGTACTACCTCACCACCACTACAGTACTACCTCACCACCACTACATTACTACCTCACCACCACTACATACTACCTCACCACCACTACAGTACTACCTCACCACCACTACATTACTACCTCACCACCACTACAGTACTACCTCACCACCACTACATTACTACCTCACCACCACTACAGTACTACCTCACCACCACTACAGTACTACCTCACCACCACTACATTACTACCTCACCACCACTACATTACTACCTCACCACCACTACATTACTACCTCACCACCACTACAGTTTCTACCTCACCACCACTACATTACTACCTCACCACCACTACATTACTACCTCACCACCACTACATTACTACCTCACCACCACTACATTACTACCTCACCACCACTACATACTACCTCACCACCACTACAGTACTACCTCACCACCACTACAGTACTACCTCACCACCACTACAGTACTACCTCACCACCAAACTACTACAGTACTACCCCTCACAACACTCACACCTCACATACTATACCTCACCACCACTACAGTACTACCTCACCACCACTACAGTACTACCTCACCACCACCATACATTACTACCTCACCACCACTACAGTACTACCTCACCACCACTACAGTACTACCTCACCACCACTACATTACTACCTCACCACCACTACAGTACTACCTCACCACCACTACATTACTACCTCACCACCACTGCATTACTACCTCACCACCACTACAGTACTACCTCACCACCACTACATTACTACCTCACCACCACTACATTACTACCTACCTACAAAACCACCACCACTACATTACTACCTCACCACCACTACAGTACTACCTCACCACCACTACATTACTACCTCACCACTACATTACTACCTCACCACTACATTTCTACCTCACCACCACTACATACTACCTCACACCACTACATTACTACCTCACCACTACTACATACCTCACCACCACTACATTACTACCTCACCACCACTACATTACTACCTCACCACCACTACATTACTACCTCACCACCACTACATTACTACCTCACCACTACATTCAACTACTCACCCCACTACATTACTACCTCACCACCACTACAGTACTACCTCACCACCACTACAGTACTACCTCACCACCACTACATTACTACCTCACCACCGCTACATTACTACCTCAACCACCACTACAGTACTACCTCACACCACTACAGTACTACCTCACCACCACTACATTACTACCTCACCACTCTACATCCACACATACTACCTCACCACACTACAGTACTACCTCACCACCACTACATTACTACCTCACCACTCATACATTACTACCTCACCACCACTACAGTACTACCTCACCACCACTACAGTACTACCTCACCACCACTACATACTACCTCACACCACCCCACATACAGTACTACCTCACCACCACTACATACTACCTCACCACCACTACAGTACTACCTCACCACCACTACATTACTACCTCACCACCACTACAGTACTACCTCACCACCACTACATTACTACCTCACCACCACTACAGTACTACCTCACCACCACTACATACTACTCACAACTCGACACCTCACCACCACTACATTACTACCTCCACACTCATACTACCTCACCATCACATTATACTACCTCACCACCACTACATACTACCTCACCACCACTACATACTACCTCACCACCACTACATTACTAACCCTCACTCACCACTAACATTACTACCTCACCACCACTACATTACTAACCTCACCACCACTACATTACTACCTCACCACCACTACATTACTACCTCACCACCACTACATTACTACCTCACCACCACATACAGTACTACCTCACCACACATACTACACTCACCACCACTACAGTACTACCTCACTCAACCACTCACTGATACTACCTCACCACCACTACAGTACTACCTCACCACTACAGTTACTACCTCACCACCACTACATTACTACCTCACCACCACTACAGTACTACCTCACCACCACTACAGTACTACCTCACCACCACTACAGTACTACCTCACCACCACTAACAGTACTACCTCACCACCACTACAGTACTACCCTCACCACCACCACTACATACTACCTCACCACCACTACAGTACTAACTCACCACCACTACAGTACTACCTCACCACCACTACAGTACTACCTCACCACCACTACAGTACTACCTCACCACCACTACAGTACTACCTCACCACCACTACATTACTACCTCACCACCACTACATTACTACCTCACCACCACTACATTACTACCTCACCACCACTACAGTACTTCCTCACCACCACTACATTACTACCTCACCACCACTACAGTACTACCTCACCACCACTACAGTACTACCTCACCACCACTACAGTACTACCTCACCACCACTACAGTACTACCTCACCACCACTACAGTACTACCTCACCACCACTGCATTACTACCTCACCACCACTACAGTACTACCTCACCACCACTGCATTACTACCTCACCACCACTACAGTACTACCTCTACTACTTCTACTAGTTCTAAAGAAAAATTGCAAAGGTTAGTGGATGGGTTTGAGAATGTGTGTAAAGGTAGAAAGTTGAAAGTGAACATAGAAAAGAGTAAGGTGATGAGGGTATCAAATGATTTAGATAAAGAAAAATTGGATATCAAATTGGGGAGGAGGAGTATGGAAGAAGTGAATGTTTTCAGATACTTGGGAGTTGACGTGTCAGCGGATGGATTTATGAAGGATGAGGTTAATCATAGAACTGATGAGGGAAAAAAGGTGAGTGATGCGTTGAGGTATATGTGGAGTCAAAAAACGTTATCTATGGAGGCAAAGAAGGGAATGTATGAAAGTATAGTAGTACCAACACTCTTATATGGATGTGAAGCTTGGGTGGTAAATCCAGCAGCGAGGAGACGGTTGGAAGCAGTGATGTCCTGTCTAAGGGCAATGTGTGGTGTAAATAAATCTATAGGGGAAGGAAGGAGGGGTAGGGGTAGTCCTCGAAAGGGTTGGAAAGAGGGGGTAAAGGAGGTTTTGTGGGCGAGGGGCTTGGACTTCCAGCAAGCGTGCATGAGCGTGTTAGATAGGAGTGAATGGAGACGAATGATACTTGGGACCTGACGATCTGTTGGAGTGTGAGCAGGGTAATATTTAGTGAAGGGATTCAGGGAAACCGGTTTTCTTATAGTCGGACTTGAGTCCTGGAAATGGGAAGTACAATGCCTGCACTTTAAAGGAGGGGTTTGGGATATTGGCAGTTTGGAGGGATATGTTGTGTATCTTTATACGTATATGCTTCTAAACTGTTGTAATCTGTACACCTCTGCAAAAGCAGTGATAATGTGTGAGTGTGGTGAAAGTGTTGAATGATGATGAAAGTATTTTCTTTTGGGGATTTTCTTTCTTTTTTTGGGTCACCCTGCCTCGGTGGGAGACGACCAGCTTGTTGGAAAAAAAAAAAAAAAATATATATATATAATATATATATATATATATATATATATATATATATATATATATATATATATATATATATAATAATTTTTATTTTTATTTTTTTTTTACCAATAGGAATATTTTATTACATAATATGGTACAGAAGATTTAAGAGATACATTGTTGATATAAAGGTGGCATATAAGGTACATGTTGTTACGTGTGTATCACCGATTATAAGGCGAAAATCTCATCCAGCTCCCCAGAGCTGAGGCGTGTGCCCAAAATACAGCAGGCATTACCCCTTTGAACAGCCGCACTGAGGCGATGGAACAGAAAACTAGCTGCCCTGGGATCCCTAGTTACCCTGATGAATCTTTTTCCCAGCTCCTTAAGGAAATTAGATGCACTCTTTCCCCATGAGCCAAGGGTCTCTGAGCCTATGGGAACAAACATATAATTATGGGCAAGTTCTCCATATTTTCTAGACTTTTGGGACTCCCTGAAGCTGACAGCTGCCCCTCCTTCCTCCCTGGTGTATTGGAGATAGGTATCAGCCAAGGTAGATGCACATGTATAGAGGTATCAGCCAAGGTAGATGCACATGTATAGTCCCACACCACCTGCTTCCCATCTGTCCAGGCTTGAAGGCTGATACCATCTGGATGCTTCTGGCTGCCATCAGATCTGCATAGTTGGGGTGGCTCCTGTACTGCTGGGCATCCAGCTGTTGTGAGGCTCCTCTTGATAATGTTATTAACCTCCTCATGTCTTGCAGTCTTTCCCTCGGATTTACGGCACACAAGACCATGGTACCCGAATTGGTCTGCTGCTTCACTGCCACAAATACACCTGTGTTCGGCGAGAATAGGGGCGGCAAGTCGAAGGGCAACACCGATGCGGATGGTCTGTGGGTCGAGGCGTGTGCCAAGGCTGGAGTTGGGAACAGCCAACAGAAAGTTCCCAGCATGAGGGGCTCTCACTGCCAGCAGGCGGGCTCTGTCCTTCCCTGACACACTCTGAAGCATTGTTGAGGCTGTATATATATATATATATATATATATATATATATATATATATATATATATATATATATATATATATATATATATATATATATATATATATAATTTTAGGTAATTTCCCTTATGTAGGCCTGAAGGCAGTTGAACAGTCTTGGGCCCCTGACACTTATTGGGTTGTCTCATGTAGTGTACTCGTGGCGCTCCTGCTTTTCATTGGGGAAATGTTGCATCTCCTGCCGAGTCTTTTGCTTTCGTAGCAGTGGTTTTCGTGTGCAAATTTTTGTACTAATCCCACTAGGATTTTCCAAGTGTATAGTATCATGTATTTTTCTCGCTTGTGTTCCAGGGAATACAGATCAACCGTTCCCAGTAATTTAGGTGCTTTATTGTACTTACATGTGCCGTGAAGGTTCTCAGCACATTTAGCAATTTCGCCTGCCTTGAATGGGGCCGTTATTTTAATGCAGTATTCCAGCCTAGAAAGAACAAACAATTTGAAGAGAATCATTATGGGCTTGGCATTTCTAGTTTTGAAGGTTCTCATTATCCATCCTATCATTTTCCTAGCAGATGCGGTAGATACATTGTTGTGATCTTTGAAAGTGAGATCCTCTGACATTATCACACCCAGGTCCTTCTCATTAGTTTTTTGCTCTATTGTGTGGTTGGAATTTGTTTTATACTCTGATTCAGTTTTAATTTTCTCAAGTTTTCCATCTCCCATATCGTCTAAGCAGGGGCCCAGTACTGGATGTCGTGTTTGCCTTAGATTTGGCATAAAAAGTATTTTTGGTTTCATTCAATTTCATTTATGGCTTTAAGTTCCTCCTTAGATTTTTGTCTCCTGTAAGATTCTTTAAGCTCAAGTTCGATATGTGCTATTTGTCTGACTAGTGCCTCCCTTTTTACTTGAGATATACTGGCCCCTCTCAACAGCTCTGTGATTCTTTGCCTTTGCCTGTATAGGGAGCATCTCTCTCTTTCTAGTTTACATCTTCACTTTCTTTTCCTTAATGGAATGTGCCTTGAGCATACTTCGTGCCACACAGTCAATTTTTTGTAAGCAAAGGTTCGGATCCGTGTTGTTTAGGATATCTTTCCAGCTTGTTTCATTTAGGACATGGCTGACTTGTTCTCATTGTATGTTTATGTTATTGAATTTGAATTTCGTGAAGACACCCTCATGACTGCTCACACTTTGCTGGTCAGGAGCCCTGTGCATACATGTCTTGACCTCTATTATTTTGATCTGAGTGTATTGTCTTTGATACAGTTATATTACGTATCAGATGATCATTGTTAGTGAAGATGAGGTCCAGTGTATTTTCTAATTTTATTGGCTTTATTTGCTGGTTTTAAATGAATTTGGTGCAGAGATATAATAATTTGTGTGTGTGTGTGTGTGTGTGTAAATTTTCATCTGAGCTGGCTCCCGGGGTGATCTTGGCAAAAACATTATTTGCTATACTCCTCCATTTCAGGTGTCTCAAGTTAAAATCTCCTAGTAGCAAGATGTTTAGGGCAGGAGTTGGAAGATTTTCCAGACAGTGGTCAATTTTCAAAAGCTGTTCCTGGAAATGCTGGGAAGTAGCATCCGGTGGCTTATATACAACCACAATGACAAGGTTTTGGTTTTCGATCTTACTACCAAAACTTCAACTACATCATTTGAGGTGTTTAGTAGTTCCGAGCAAATGAGCGACTCTGTGACGTCTAGACCAATTCCCCCCCCCCCCCCTTTCCTTGTCGCCGTTTGATCTGTAACATCTGAATAGGCTATAACCTGGGATCTATATTTCTTTGTCAAAACAATCCTTTATTGGTGGAATGTAGGGGGCTTTGCTGGCATTAATATCTGTTATTCTGGAGTGGAGGCCAATGTCTGCCCCTCCGTTCTAGACGTGTTTTCAGTTGGTGTAAGATTTCTGTCATTTCTTGCCAGTCTTGTTTTTCTTCCCGGCACTAAAAAACCTCCATCTCTAGGGTGGTTTTGGCTCTCCTGGTTTGCTTCCCATGGTCTGGGTGATCTGTATTTTCTTGTCCCCTTTAGATGGTGTGCCTGACAATATATCTCGTAGCATTGTCTTTCATGGACTGACGAGTGACACATTTCCTGGTGAAATAAGTTACAAGAAGAAGAGTTTATTCTCCTCTTGTCATGTGGGTGCGAGATTGTTTGGGATGATCAAAAGTGCACGTCCCACCTGTTTTTTTCCAGATATTTCATGCCTGCAGATACCGGAGGCATAGAATTTGCATAAATTGGTTTTCTGTTTGCCAGGATTTTTTTTGTGACTGGTTTCCTACTGGTGCATTCTTTTGTCTCCCCACTGCCTACAGCCCCTGTACTAACATCAGTGCTTCCACTAGTTTTTACTGGTGATAACAGTTATGCAAAGATAGTGATAACAGTCATGTAGGAAGATTACTGGTGATAAGTCATGCACGGAGACTACTGCAACATAGTCATGCAGGGAGACAACTGATAATCCAGTCATGAAAGAAAAATACTGATAATCCAGTCATAAAGGGAGAGTACTGATAATCCAGTCATGAAGGGAGAGTACTGATAATCCAGTCATGAAGGGAGAGTACTGATAACCCAGTCATGAAGGGAGAGTACTGATAATCCAGTCATGAAGGGAGAGTACTGATAACCCAGTCATAAAGGGAGAGTACTGATAACCCAGTCATAAAGGGAGAGTACTGATAACCCAGTCATGCAGGGAGAGTACTGATAACCCAGTCATGCGGGGAGAGTACTGATAACTTAGTCATGAACATGAGGTGTTATCGCGGATGAGAGGCACAGTTACCACTGGCTGAACATCCGGAGAGATAACTCCAGCATTCTTGTCTCCACTGTTAAGCCCTGCAGGAAACACCAGCTACATTGAGTATAAATATTGTATCTCACTGTCACACTCAACTATACTGAGTGTGAGTACTCTACTATACTGTAACTCAACTATACTGAGTGTGAGTACTCTACTATACTGTAACTCAACTATACTGAGTGTGAGTACTCTACTATACTGTAACTCAACTATACTGAGTGTGAGTACTCTACTATACTGTAACTCAACTATACTGAGTGTGAGTACTCTACTATACTGTAACTCAACTATACTGAGTGTGAGTACTCTACTATACTGTAACTCAACTATACTGAGTGTAAGTACTGTACTATGCTGTAACACTCAACTATACTGAGTGCAAGTACTGTACTATGCTGTAACACTCAACTATAGTGAGTGTAAGTACTGTACTATGCTGTAACACTCAGCTATACTGAGTGTAAGTACTGTACTATGCTGTAACACTCAACTATAGTGAGTGCAAGTACTGTACTATGCTGTAACACTCAACTATACTGATGTAAGTACTGAACTATGCTGTAACACTCACTATACTGAGTGTAAGTACTGTACTATGCTGTAACACTCACTATATGAGTGAAGTACTGTACTATGCTGTAACACTCAACTATAGTGAGTGTAAGTACTGTACTATGCTGTAACACTCAACTATACTGAGTGTAAGTACTGTACTATGCTGTAACACTCAACTATAGTGAGTGTAAGTACTGTACTATGCTGTAACACTCAACTATAGTGAGTGTAAGTACTGTACTATGCTGTAACACTCAACTATAGTGAGTGTAAGTACTGTACTATGCTGTAACACTTAACGAAGTACTGTACTATACTGTAACACTCAACTATAGTGAGTGTAAGTACTGCTACTATGCTGTAACACTCACTATAGTGAGTGCAAGTACTGTACTATGCTGTAACACTCAACTATAGTGAGTGTAAGTACTGTACTATGCTGTAACACTCAACTATAGTGAGTGCAAGTACTGTACTATGCTGTAACACTCAACTATATGATGTGAAGTACTGTACTATGCTGTAACACTCACTATATGAGTGTAAGTACTGTACTATGCTGTAACACTCAACTATAGTGAGTGAAGTACTGTACTATGCTGTAACACTTAACTAAGTATGTACTTACTGTAACACTCAACTATAGTGAGTGTAAGTACTGTACTATGCTGTAACACTCACTATAGTGAGTGCAAGTACTGTACTATGCTGTAACACTCAACTATATGAGTGTAAGTACTGTACTATGCTGTAACACTCAACTATAGTGAGTGCAAGTACTGTACTATGCTGTAACACTCAACTAATACTGAGTGTAAGTACTGTACTATGCTGTAATCACTATACTAGTGTAAGTACTGTACTATGCTGTAACACTCAACTATAGTGAGTGTAAGTACTGTACTATGCTGTAACACTCAACTATAGTGAGTGTAAGTACTGTACTATGCTGTAACACTCAACTATAGTGAGTGTAAGTACTGTACTATGCTGTAACACTCTAACGAGTGTAAGTACTGTACTATACTGTAACACTCAACTATAGTGAGTGTAAGTACTGTACTATACTGTAACACTCAACTATATGAGTGTAAGTACTTGTACTATGCTGTAACACTCAACTAATGAGTGCAAGTACTGTATTATGCTGTAACACTCAACTTAAGTACTGTACTATACTGTAACACTCAACTATAGTGAGTGCAAGTACTGTACTATGCTGTAACACTCAACTATAGTGAGTGCAAGTACTGTACTATGCTGTAACACTTAACTAAGTACTGTACTATACTGTAACACTCAACTATAGTGAGTGTAAGTACTGTACTATGCTGTAACACTCAACTATAGTGAGTGTAAGTACTGTACTATGCTGTAACACTCAACTATAGTGAGTGCAAGTACTGTACTATGCTGTAACACTCAACTATAGTGAGTGCAAGTACTGTACTATGCTGTAACACTCAACTATAGTGAGTGCAAGTACTGTACTATGCTGTAACACTCAGCTATACTGAGTGTAAGTACTGTACTATACTGTAACACTCAACTATACTTAGTGCAAGTACTGTACTATACTGGAACACTAAACTATACTTAGTGCAAGTACTGTACTATACTGTAACACTCAACTATAGTGAGTGCAAGTACTGTACTATGCTGTAACACATAACTAAGTACTGTACTATACTGTAACACTCAGCTATACTGAGTGTAAGTACTGTACTATACTGTAACACTCAACTATACTTAGTGCAAGTACTGTACTATACTGTAACACTCAACTATACTGAGTGCAAGTACTGTACTATACTGTAACACTCAACTATACTGGAGTTTACCTGGAGTTCCGGTAAACTCAGTATAGTTGAGTGTTACAGTATAGTACAGTACTTACACTCAGTATAGCTGAGTGTTACAGTATAGTACAGTACTTACACTCAGTATAGCTGAGTGTTACAGTATAGTACAGTACTTACACTCAGTATAGCTGAGTGTTACAGTATAGTACAGTACTTACTCAGTATACTGAGTGTACTATACTTCACTGTAACACTCAACTGTAATTGGTTGAGTTGCATGATCTTACAACATTCCTGGATGAGCTGGGTGATCTTACAACATTCCTGGATGAGTTAGGTGACATTACAACAATTTCCCCGGATGATTTGGGTGAACCCTTATAAATATTCCTGGATTTTTAAGGGGTTTGGGGCCCTCACCCAACCCTTCCTGGAATGAAGTTGGGGGACCTTAAAAAAATTCCTGGAAAGAGTTTTGGGGGGACCTTAAAAATATTCCTGATGATTGGGTGACCTTACAAATTTCCCGGAAAGATTTGGGGGACCCTTTTTCCCAAAATTCCTGGATGAGTTTGGGTGACCTTACCCAAAATTCCTGGATGAGTTGGGTGACCTTTACAAAAATTCCTGGATGAAATTTGGGTTGGGGGACCTTACCCAACCCTTTCCCGGATGAGGTGGGTTTACCTTACAATTTTTTCCGGGGTTTAGTTGGGGGGGACCATTACAATTTTCCTGGAAGAGTTGGGGGACCTACAACCCTTCCGGGTGAGTTGGGGGACCTTACAACATTTTCCCGGATGAGGTTTTTTGACTTTAAAATTTTCCTGGATTAGTTTTGGGTGGGCCTTAAAAAAACATTCCGGTGATTTTGGGGGACCTTTTCCAAAATTTTCCCCGGATTGGGTTGGGGGGACCTTTCAAAATTAAATGGATTTAGTTGGGTGACCCCTTTCAATTTTTCCGGATGAGTTTTGGGTGACCTTTTCAATATTTTTCCCGGGGAAAAAAGGGGGACCTTAGGGGGGGAAAATTCCCCGGATGAGTTGGGGGGACCTTACAATATTCTTGGAAAGAGTTGCTTTTAACCCTTTCAATATTCCTGGACGAGTTGGGGGAAAACTTTACAATATTTTCCCGGATTAAATTTTGGGTTGACCTTACAACATTCCTGTTTATTTTTTGGGGGAAACTTTTCAACCCTTCCTTTTATGAGTTGGGTGACCCCCAAAATTTCCCGGAGGAAACTTTGTGACCTTACAAAAAATTTCCCGGGTAGGGTTTGGGTGACCTTACAATAAACCCCGGATGAGTTTGGGAAACCCTTTCAATTTCCTGGGGAGTTGGGGGAAACCCTTTCAATAATTTCCCGGATGATTGGGGTGACCTTTCAAATTCCGGATGAGATGGGGGACCCTTAAAAACATTCCTGGATGAGTTTTTGGGGGACCCTTAAAAATATTCCCGGATGAGTTTGGGGGGGACCTTAAAAACAATTCCGGATGAGTTGGGTGCCCCTTAAAAACATTTCCCGGATGAAATTGGGGGGACCCTTTCAACATTCCTGGGTTTAGTTGGGTTTTCCCTTACAATATTCCCCGGGTGAGTTTGGGTGACCATTACAACAATTTTCCCGGGTGAGTTTGGGTTTTTCCCTTACAAATTTCCTGATATTTTGGGGGCCTTACAATAAACCCCCGGGTGACGTGTGAACCTTACAACATTCCTGGATATTTGGGGGGACCTTTCAAAATTCCCCGGGTAACCCCGGGTGACCTTACCCAAAATTTTTCCCGGGAAGATTGGGGGACCATTTCAAAAATTCCTGGATGAGTTTGGGGGACCTTTCAATTTTTTCCCGGATGACGGGTGACCTTTTCCCAAAATTCCTGGGGTTAGTTGGGGGGACCTTACAACATTTTCCAAAGAGTTGGGGAACCCCTTAAAAATATTCCCGGATGAGCTGGGTGACCCTTACAACATTTTCCCGGATTAGTTGGGTGACGTTTCCCAAAATTCCCGGATGGGGTTTGGGGGACTTTAAAACATTTCCCCGGGCGATTGGGGGGGGCCTTTCAATATTCCTGGATGAGCTGGGTGACCTTACAACATTCCTGGAGTTGGGTTTACCCTTAAAAAATTCCTGGATAAATTTGGGGGACCTTAAAAATATTCCCCGGATGAGTTTTTGGTTTCCCTTTCAACAAACCCCGGATGATTTTTTTTGACCTACAACATTCCCCGGATGAGTTTTGGGGGATTACAACAAATTTTTGGATGGGGTTGGGGGACCCCTTAAAAATATTCCTGATGAGTTTTTGGTTTAAACCCTTTCAATTTTTCCTGGGGTGAAATTGGGGGACCCCTTTCAACATTCCTGGAAAGAGTTGGGTTTACCTTAAAAACATTTCTTGGGTGAGTTTTGGGGACCTTTAAAAATATTCCCGGGTGAGTTTTTGGGTTACCTTTTCAAAAATTTCCCCGGGTGAGTTGGGTGACCTTACAAAAATCCTTTTATGAGTTTTTTTACCTTTCAACTTTTTTGGGTGAGTTTGGGGGACCTTACAATATTCCTGGGTTAGTTTTTTTTACCCCTTTCAATATTTCCCGGATGAGTTTGGGGGAACCTTAAAAACATTCCTGGGGTGAGTTGGGGAAACCCTTTCAATATTCGGATGACTGGGTGAACTTTAAAAATTCCCCGGAAAGATTGGGGTTGGGGGGGCCTTAAAAATTTTTTCCCGGGTGAGTTGGGTGACCTTTCAAAAATTTCCCGGATGATTGGGTGAAACCCTTTTCAACATTTCCCGGATAGTTGGGGGGACCTTAAAACATTTTTGGATAGTTGGGGGACCCTTTCAATATTCCTGAAAGGTTGGGTAAAAAAACCTTACAATATTCCAGATGGTTTTGGGGGAACCTTTTCAAAATTCCTTTAAAGGTTGGGGGACCTTCAACATTTCCGGATTAATTTTTGGGGGAACCCTTAAAACATTTCTGGATGAGTTGGGTTTACCTTACAATATTCCTGGATGAGTTGGGGGGACCTTACAATATTCCTGGGTGAGTTGGGTGGGCCTTTCAAAAATTCCTGGGTGGGGTTTGGGGGCCTTACAAACAATTCCCGGATGATTGGGTGACCTTACAAATTCCTGGGTGAATTGGGTGACCTTTAAAAAATTCCTTGGGTGAGTTTTTGGGTTGGGCCCTTTTCAAAAATTTCCCCCGGATGAGTTTGGGGGACCCCTTTCAACATTCCTTATGAGTTTTTTTTTGACCTTTCAAATTTTTCCCGGATGAGTTTTGGGTTTACCTTTAAAAAACATTCCCTGGGGTTTATTTTGGGGGGGCCTTACAACATTTTCCCGATGATTTGGGGGGCCCTTTTCAAATTCCGGATGAAATTGGGTGAACCAAAAAAATTCCTTTGGGTGAAATTTTGGGGGACCTTACAAAATTTCCCCCGGATGAGTTGGGGGACCTTTCAAGTTCCTGGAGAATTTTGGGGGACCCTTACAAATTCCCGGAAGAGTTGGGTGAACCCTTAAAACATTCCCCCGGGTGAGTTGGGGGACCTTTTCAAAAATTCCTTAAAAAGTTTGGGGGACCTTTCCCAAATTCCTTATGAGTTTTGGGGGACCCCACAACCAAATTTCCTGTATGATTGGTTTTAAACCCTTAAAAACCCTTCCTGGGTGAGTTGGGTGACCTTACAAAATTCCCCGAGAGTTTTGGGTGCCTTACAACAAATTTCCCGTAAAAATTTTGGGGGACCTTTCAACAATTTCCCGTATGATTTTTGGGGGGACCTTACAAATTCCTAAATTTAGTTGGGTAAAACCCCCACAAAAATTCCTGAAGATTTGGGTGACCTTAAACATTCCTGTATGAGTTGGGGGGAAAACCCTTTCAAATTCCTGGATGAGTTTTTGGGGACCCTTAAAAAAAATTTAAAATTTCCCGGATGAGTTGGTGATTTTTACAAATTCCTTTTTATGAAAAAAATTTTGGTGACCCTTTACCCACATTCCTTTATGAGTTTTGGGGGAAACCTTACAACAATTTCCCGGATGAGTTGGGTGACCTTACAAAAATTCCTGGATGATTTTTGGGGGAATTTTTTCAACAATCCGGATGGTTGGGGGGACCTTTCAACCCTTTTCCCGGTGAGTTGGGTGACCTTTCAACATTTTTTGGAAAGAACTGGGTGAAACCTTTCGCATTCCGTAAGGTTGGGGGACCCCTTCCAAAAAATTTTCCCTTTTGGTTGGGGGACCTTCAACATTCCTGTAAAGAGTTTTGGGGACCTTTTCAACATTCCCCGTAAAGATTGGTGACCTTTTCCCAAAATTTTCCCGGATTATTGGGACCTTACAAATTCCTTTTTTGAATGGGTTTAAACCCTTTTTAGCATTTCCCCGGATAAATTGGGTGAAACCCTTTCAAAATTCCCTTTTTAAATTGGGGGGACCTTACAACATTCCCGTAAAGATTTTGGGGGACCCTTTAAACATTCCTGTAAAGAAGTTGGTTTACCTTTTCAACAAATTTCCCGGAAAGAATTTGGGGGACCTTTCAAAATTCCTTTTGGTTGGGTGACCTTTCAAAATTTCCTGGATGAGTTTTGGGGGACCTTTTCAACAATTTCCCGTATGAGTTGGGGGATCCCTTTCAACAAACCCGGATGAGGGTTTGGGTGAATCACAAAAATTTCCTTTTATGAGTTGGGTGAAATTTCAAAATTTCCCGGGAAAAGGGGAAGTTTTGGTTTTGACCCCTTTCAACATTCCTGTTGAGTTTGGGTGGGCCTTTCAAATTCCCGGATTTATTTGGGTTTACCTTTTTCAACAAATTTCCCTTTTTGAGTTTTGGGTTTAACTTCAACAATTTCCGGATGAGTTTTTTGGGGACCCTTTTCAACATTCCTGGATGGGGGTTGGGTGACCCTTTCAACATTCCGGATGAGGGTTTGGGGGGAAAATTACAACATTCCTGGGATAGTTTTGGGGGGGGGCCTTACCCCAAAATACCTGAAAAGTTTTGGGGGACCTTACAACATTCCCGGAAAGGGGTTGGGGGGACCCTTTCAACCCTTCCTGGATGATTGGTGACCCTTTCAACAAATTCCCGGATGAGTTTTGGGGGAAACCCTTTCAAACATTCCTGTATGGGGGTTGGGTGACCTTACCAAAAATTCCCCGATGATTTGGGGGAACCCCCCAACATTCCCCGTATGGTTGGGTGACCTTACAAAAATTCCCCTTTTTAAATTTGGGGGACCTTACAACATTCCTGGAAAGAGTTGGGGGACCCTTAAAAACATCTTAAAGGGGTTTTGGGGGACCTTACCAAAAATTCCTGAAGAGGGTTTGGGGGGGCCCTTTCAAAATTCCTGGGGATGAGTTGGGTGAAACCTTTAAAAACATTTCCCGGATGAAGTTTGGGTGGGCCTTTTCAACATTCCTGTATAGTTGGGTGACCCTAAAAAACATTCCTGTAAGAGTTGGGGGACCTTTCAACATTCCCTGGGTGAATTTTTGGGGGTTACCCACAACATTTCCCGGGTGAGTTTTGGGAATTCAACATTCCCCGGATGAGTTTGGGGGATCTTCAAAAATTTTCCCGGGGGGAGTTGGTTTACCTTTCAACATTTTCCCGGATGAGTTTGGGGGGACCTTACAAAATTCCCTTTTATTTTGGGGGACCTTTTTCAACATTCCTGGATGAGTTGGGTGACCTTACAACATTTCCCGATGATTTTTGGGTTTAACCCTTTCAACATTCCCCGGATGAGTTGGGTTTTTTTACCTTACAACATTCCTGGATGATTTTGGGGCCTTACAACAAACCCGGTGAGTTTGGGGGACCCTTTCAACATTCCTGGATGAGGGGGTGACCCCACAACCAAATTTCCCGGATGATTTTGGGGGACCCCTTACAACATTTCCCGGGGGGAATGGGTGACCTTTCAACATTCCTGTATGAGTTTGGGGGACCCTTTCAAATTCCCGTTTGAGGGGTTTTACCTTACAACCTTCCTGGATGATTTGGGGGACCTTACAAAAAATCCTGATTAGTATTTGGGTGGGCCCCTTTAAAAAATTCCTTTTGGGGGGTTGACCCCGGTTTTTTAAACCCTTTCAACATTCCTGTTGAGTTTTTGGGGACCTTTCAACATTTCCCGTAAGAGTTTTTGGGTTACCTTAAAAAATTTTCCTGATGAGTTGGGTTGGGCCTTACAAATTCCCCGTATGAAATTTTGGGGACCTTACAACATTCCTGGATGAATTGGGGGGACCTTACAACATTCCTGGTTTATTTGGGGGATTTACAACATTCCCGGATGAGTTTTGGGGGATTTTTACAAAATTCCCTTTTGAATTGGGGGAAACCCTTTCAACATTCCCGGATGAAAATTTTTTGACCTTACAACATTTCCCGGATGAGTTGGGGACCCTTAAAAAATTCCCCGGATGAGGGAAAATTTTGGTTTGGTGACCCTTTCAACATTCCTGTATGGGGTTTTGGGGGAACCTTTCAACATTCCTGATGGGGTTTTGGGGACCTTTCAACATTTCCCGGGTGATTTGGGGGAATTTTCAAAAATTCCTGGATGATTTTGGGGAACCCTTTCAAAAATTTCCCGGATGAGTTGGGGGACCTTAAAAACATCCTTATGAGTTGGGGGACCCCTTTCAACATTCCCGGTTTATTTGGGTGAAACCCTTTCAACATTCCTGGATGAGTTGGGGGACCTTTTCAACCCTTCCTGGAATGAGTTGGTGATTCTTTTCAACATTCCTGGATGATTTGGGGGACCTTAAAAAAAACATTCCTGGAGGGGTTTGGGGGAGGCCTTACAAAAATTCCTGGATGGTTTTTGACCTTACAACCTTTCCGGATGAGTTTGGGTGACCTACAACATTCCTGTAAGAGGGTTTGGGGGGGCCTTTTCAACATTTCCCCGGTTTATTTGGGGTGACCCTTTTCAACATTCCCCGGTTGGGGTTTGGGGGGACCTTTTCAACATTCCTGATGGGTTTGGGGGACCTTACAACATTTTCCCGTTTTTTTATTTTGGGGACCTTACAACAATTCCTGTTTTGGTTGGGTTTACCTTAAACATTTTCCCGGAGAAATTTTGGGGGACCCTTTCAACATTCCCCGTATGAGTTTTTGACCCTTTCAACATTCCTGTTTAATTTTTTTGACCTTACAACTTCCCCGGATGAGTTTTGGGGGCCTTTCAACATTCCCCGAAAAGAGTTGGGTTTAACCCTTTAAAACCCTTTCCTTTTATGATTGGGGTGACCTTTCAACATTCCTGAAAGGATTTTGGGGGAAACCTTAAAAACATTCCCCGGGTGAGTTGTGTGACCTACAACAAATTTTCCCCGTATGAGTTTGGGGGACCTTTCAAAATTCCTGGATGAGTTTTGGGTGACCTTACAACTCCGTATGAGGGTTGGGGGACCTTAAAAACATTTTCCGGATTAGTTGGTTTACCCTTTCAACATTCCTGGATGAGTTTGGGGTGACCCTTTCCATTTTCCCGTATAAATTGGGTGACCTTACAACATTCCTGGATGAGTTGTTTTGAAACCTTTCCAAAATTCCTGTATTTATTTTGGGGGACCCTTACAACATTCCTTTTATGATTGGGTGACCTTACCCAAAATTCCTGGATGATTGGGTGACCTTACAACAAATTTTTTGGGTGATTTTTGGTGACTTACAACATTCCTGGATTAGTTTTGGGGGACCTTACAAACCCTTTCCCGGAAGTTGGGTGACCTTACAACATTCCTGGATGAGTTTTTGACCCTTTCAACATTCCCTTTGGGTGATTTGGGGGACCTTTTCAAAAATTTCCCGGATGAGTTGGGTGAATTACAACATTTCCCGTATGAGTTTTGGGTTTTTTTTTACCAAAATTCCCTTAATGGGGTTGGTTTACCCTTTAAAAAAAATTTCCCGGATTAGTTTTTTTAAAATTAAAAACATTCCTGGGAAAGAAATTTTTGGGGGAAACCCTTTCAACATTTCCGGATGAGTTGGGGGGGCCTTTAAAACCTTTGGGGGGGGGGGGTTTTTGGGGAGGGGGGGGGGGGGGGGGGGGTTTTGGGGGGTAGTTGGTGACCTTTTTAAATTCCTTGGGTGAGTTGGGGGGCCCCTTTCAAATTCCCCCGATAGTTGGGGACCTTACCAAAAATTCCCTTTGGGTAGTTTTGGGTTACCTTACAACATTCCGGGGGAGTTTTTGGGGGACCCTTTCAACTTTCCCGGATTTAGTTGGGTGACCCCACCAAATTCCCTGGATTAAGGTTTTGGGGGACCTTACAAATTCCCGAAAAAAAATTTTGGGGGACCTACAACATTTTCCCGGATTTTATTGGGGTTTTACCATTTCAACATTTCCCGATAGTTTTGGGGGGCCTTTTCAAATTCCTGGATGAGTTGGGGGACCTTACAAATTCCTTGGGAAGATTTTTAAGGGGGGAAACCCTTTAACCCAAAATTCCTGGATGAGTTTGGTGACCTTACAACTTTCCCCGGATGAGTTGGGGGGTTTCCTTACAACATTCCCCGGATGAGTTGGGTGGGCCTTTTCAACATTCCTTATGATTTTTTGGGGGAAACCTTTCAACATTCCCCGGATGATTTTTGTGACCTTTCAACATTTTCCTTTTTTTTAAATTTTGAGTTGGGTTTACCCCTTTCAAATTTTCCCGGATGAAATTTTGGGGGACCTTTCAAATTCCCCGATTAAATTTTGGGGGACCTTAAAAACATTCCCCCGGATGAGTTGGTGACCCTTAAAAAATTCCCCGATGAGTTGGGTTTTACCCTTTCAAAAATTCTTGGGTGATTTTTGGGGGACCTTACAACATTTCCCGTAATTAAAATTGGGGGGACCTTTCAAATTCCTGGATGAGTTTTGGGGACCCTTTCAACCCTTCCTATATTTGGGGGACCTTAAAAACATTTTCCCGGATGAGTTTGGGTTCCTTACAAAATTTCCCGTATTAGTTGGGTTTACCTTTTAAAAAACATTTTCCCGTATGAAATTTTGGGGGAACCCTTTCAAAAATTCCCCGGATAGTTTTTGGGGGGAACCTTTCAAAAAATTCCTGGATGAGTTTGGGGGGCCTTAAAAAAATTCCTTAAAATTTTTGGGGACCTTTCAACATTCCTGTATATTGGGACCTTAAAAAACATTCCGGATGGGTTTTGGGGGACCTTACAATTTCCTGATGATTTGGGGGACCTTAAAAAATTTTCCGGAAAGAGTTTTTTTGGACCTTACAACATTCCCCGTATGAGTTTGGGTTTTACCTTAAAAACATTCCTGGATAGTTGGGAACCTTACAAAAAATTCCCCGGATGGGGGTTGGGGGGATTTTACAACATTCCTGGAAAGGGGTTTTGGGGGAAATTTTTCAACATTCCTGGAAAAGTTGGGTGAACCTTTCAAATTTCCCGGATGAAAAGGGGGGAAACCCTTTAAAAACATTCCTTTTATGAAATTGGGTGACCTTTCAACCCTTCCTTAAAAGAGTTGGGTGACCCTTTCAACATTCCTGAAAGAGTTGGGTGACCCTTTAAAAATTCCTGGATGAGTTTTGGGGACCTTTCAACAAATTTCCCGGAGATTGGGTGACCTTACAACATTCCCAAGTTTTGGTGAGTTCCCTTTCAAAAAATTCCCCGGATTAGTTTTGGGGACCTTACAACATTCCCCGGAAAGAGTTTTTGGTTTTCCTACAAAAATTTCCCGATGAGTTTGGGGGATTAAAAACATTCCTGGAAAGATTGGGGGACCCCAAAAACAATTTTCCCGGATTGGTTTTGGGGGACCTTACAAATTCCCCATGTTTGGGTTACCCTTAAACTTCCCGGGTGTGGGTTTGGGGGGGCCTTAAAAACATTTCCCGGAGGAGTTTGGGGGACCCTTTCAACATTCCTGGTTTTGGGGGGGTGACCTTTCAAAATTCCTGTATGGGGTTTTTTGGGTTTACCTTTCAACATTCCTGGAAAGTTTGGGTTTACCTTTAAAAAATTCCGGATGGTTGGGTGACCTTACAAATCCTGGGGGTTGGGGGGGAACCCCTTTCAACAATTTCCTGTTTTTAGTTGGGGGGAAACCCTTTAAAAACATTCCCGGGTGAGTTGGGTGACCTTTCAACATTCCCCGGATGAGTTGGGTTTACTTACAAATTCCTGGGTGGGGTTTTGGGTGACCTTACAACCCTTTCCCCATGAGTTGGGTTTCCCCTTTCAAAATTCCCTTTTAAGAGGTTTTGGGGGACCTTTCAACATTCCTGGATGAGTTTTTGGGGGACCCTTTCAACAAAATTTCCCGGATGAAAATTTTGGGGACCCTTTCAACATTCCTGATTAATTTGGGTGACCCTTTCAACATTCCCGGTGAGTTGGTGACCTTAAAAAACATTCCTTTTTTATTGGGTGACCCTCAACATTCCTGAAAGATTTGGGTGACCTTACAAAAAATTCCCCGGATTAGTTTGGGGAACCTTACAAAAATTCCTGGATGAGGGTTTTTGGTTTTTTTTTTACAACAAATTTCCCGAATGGGGTTTGGGGTTTACCCTTTCAACCCTTCCTGATGAGTTGGGGACCTTACAACATTCCTGATGAGTTGGGTGACCTTACAACAATTTCCCGGATGGGGTTTGGGGACCCTTTCAAAAATTTCCCGTATGGGGTTTTTTGACCTTACAACAAATTTCCCTTTTTTTAGTTTTGGGGAAACCTTTTCAACATTCCTTTGGGAATTTGTTGGGGGGGACCCAAAAACCAAACCTGGGGTGAGTTGGGGGACCTTACAAAAATTCCCCGGTTTAGTTTGGTTTTTAAAAACCTTTTAAAAACAAATTTCCCGGAAGAGTTGGGTGACCTTAAAAACCCTTCCCCGGAGATTTTTTGGGGGACCTTTCAACACCTGTATGAGTTGGGTGACCCTCCCAAAAACCGGGTGGTTGGGTGGGCCCCCAACAACATTTTTCCTTTTGGTTGGGTGACCTTTTTCAACATTCCTGGATGGGTTTTGGGGGCCTTACAACATTTCCCCGGATGGTTTGGGTGACCCCTTTCAAAAATTCCTGGATGATTGGGATACCCTTTCAAAATTCCTGGTAAAAAGGGTGACCTTTCAACATTTCCGGATGATTTTTTGACCCTTACAACATTCTGGATGAGTTTGGGGGACCTTACAACATTCCCGGATGGGTTGGTGACCTTTTAAAAATTTTTTGTATTAGGGGTGACCTTACAACATTTTCCCGAAAGAGTTTGGGGGACCTTACAACATTCCTGGGTGATTGGTGAACCTTTAAAAATTCCCCGGATGAGTTTTTTGACCTTACCATTCCCGGTGATTTTTGGGGGGGCCTTACAACATTCCTGTATGAGTTTTGGGGGACCTTCAAAATTCCTTTTAAAGAGTTTTGGGGGACCTTACAACCCTTCCGGAAAGGTTGGGTTACCTTAAAAACCCTTCCCCGGAAAAGGTTTTTTTTACCCTTTCAAAATTCCTGGATGAGTTGGGTGATCTTTCAAAAATTTCCCGATGAGTTTGGGGGGGACCCCTTTCAACATTCCTGGATTTAGGGTTGGGTGACCTTAAAAAACATTTCCCGGATGGTTTGGGTGAAACCCTTTCAAATTTCCCGGGTGGTTTTTTTGCGACCTTAAAAACATTCCTGGATGAGTTGGGTGACCTTAAAAACATTCCTGGGGTGGTTGGGTGACCTTACAAAATTTTCCCGGGTGTTTGGGTGAATTTTCAACATTTTCCCGGATGAGTTTGGGGGAACTTTTCAACATTCCTGGGTGAGTTTGGTTAAAACCTTACAAAAATTTCCCGGATTTTTGGGTTACCTTACCACATTTCCCGGGATGGTTGGGTGAAACCAAAAAACATTCCTGGGGTTGGGTTGGGTTACCCTTTCAAAAAATTCCTGGATAGTTGGGTGACCTTTCAACAATTTCCCGGGATGAGTTGGGTGACCCCTTTCAACATTCCTGGAAAAGAGTTTTTGGGGGACCTTACAACATTTCCTTTATGGGGGTTTGGGTTTACCCTTTCAACATTCCTGGATGGTTTTGGGGGACCTTAAAAACATTCCTTTTTTGTTTTTGGGGGGGCCCTTTCAAACAAAACCCCGGGGTGAGTTGGGTGACCTTTTCAACATTTCCCCGGGTGGGTTGGGTGACCTTTCAACATTCCCGGATGGTTTTTGGGGGACCCCCACAACAATTTCCCGGATTGGGTTGGGGTTTACCCTTTCAACAAAATTCCCCGGATGGGTTGGGGACCTTAAAAAACATTCCTGGATGAGTTTTGTGGGCCCTTTCAACATTTCCGTATGGTTGTTGACCTTTCAAAAATTCCTGGGTAGTTTTGGGGGACCTTACAACATTCCTGGAAGGGTTTGGGTGACCCTTTTTAAAAATTCCTTTATGGTTTTGGGGACCTTTAAAAAATTTTTTAAAAAAACATTCCTGGGTGATTTTTGGGGGACCCCTTAAAAACAAACCCCGGAAAGGGGTTGGTTTACCTTTCAACATTCCTGGATGGTTGGGGACCCTTAAAAAAAACAATTTTGATGGTTGGGTTTACCTTACAACAATTTTCCCAATTTTTGGGTGACCTTAAAAACCCTTCCTGGATGGTTTTTGGGTTTACCTTAAAAAACATTCCCCCTGGATGGGTTGGGGGGGACCTTTCAACATTTTCCCGGATGTTTGGTTTAAACCCTTTCAACATTCCTGGATTAGTTTGGGGGAAACCCTTTCAAAAAATTTTCCCGGATGGTTGGGTGACCATACAACATTTCCCCGGATGGTTGGGGGCCTTACAACATTCCCCGGATGGGTTTTGGGTTTTCCTTAAAAACATTCCTGGATGTTTGGGGGACCTTCCAAAAAAATTCCGGGTGGTTTGGGTTTTACCTTACCCCATTCCCCGTAGAGGTTGGGTGAAACCCACAAACCATTACCCAAAGGAAAGAGTTGGGTGACCTTTTCAACATTCCTGGAGAGTTTTGGGGGACCTTAAAACAATTTCCCTTATGGGGGTTTTGGGGACCTTACAACATTCCGGAAGAGGTTTTTTGGGGGACCCTTTTCCCAAAATTCCCTGTTGAGTTGGGTGAATTTTCAACAATCCCCCCGGATGGTTTTTGGGGGACCTTTTCCAAAAATTCCTGTAAAAGTTGGTGACCTTACAACATTCCCGGGGTGAGTTTTGGGGGACCTTTTCAATAATTCCCCCGGATTTATTTTGGGGAAACCCTACAACATTTTCCTTTTATGAAGTTGGGGGGACCTTACAACATTCCTGGATTTTGGGTTTTGGGGGCCTTACAACCCCCCCGGAAAATTTTAATTTTAGGGTGACCCCCACAAAAAATTCCTGGGTGGGGTTTGGGGGAACCCTTTAAAAATTCCCTGGGGTGGTTTTGGGGGACCTTACAACATTCCTGGATGGTTTTGGGGGACCTACAACAATTTCCCTGGAAAGAGTTTTGGGGGGACCTTAAAAACAACCCCCCCGGATGGGTTTGGGTGAAAATTACAACATTCCGGATAGTTTTGGGTGACCCCTTTCAACCCTTCCTGGATGGTTTGGTGGGCCTTTTCAAAAATCCTGTAAGATTTTGGGGGACCTTACAACATTCCCCGGTGAGTTTTGGGGGACCTTTCAACATTCCTGGGATGATTGGGTGAAACCCTTTCCAAAATTCCTGTATGAGTTGGGGGACCTTACCAACCCCTTCCTGAAGGGGTTGGGTGACCTTACAACATTCCTGGATGAATTTTTGGGGACCCTTTCAACATTCCTGGTAGTTGGGTGACCCTTTACAACAAATTCCCCGGATGAGTTGGGTGACCTTTAACAAAATTCCTGGGGGGTTTTGGGGGACCTTACAACACCTGGATGGTTTTTTGACCCTTACAACATTCCTGGATGAAATTTTGACCTTAAACATCCTGGGGGGGTTTGGGGGACCTTAAAAACATTTCCCCCGGAAAGGTTTTGGGACCCTTTCAACATTTTCCCGGATGGTTTGGGGGACCCCCCCAACATTCCGGATGAGTTGGGTGACCTTAAAAACTTCCTTATGATTTTGGGGGAACCCCTTAAAAACATTCCCGGGGTTTTGGGTTTGGTTTACCTTTTCAACATTCCTGGAAAGAGTTGGTGACCCCTTTCAACATTTCCCGTATGAGTTGGGTGACCCCACAACCCTTCCCCCGGATGAATTTTGGGGACCTTACAACTTCCTGGATGGTTTTGGGGGACCTTACAACATTTTCCTTTTATTTATTTTGGGGGACCCTTAAAACATTCCTGGATGAGTTTTTGGGGCCTTACAACATTCCTGGAGGATTTTTGGGGGGGCCTTAAAAACCCTTCCCGGATGGTTTTTGGGGGACCTTAAAAAACATTCCTGGTTTATTTGGGGTACCTTACAACATTCCTGGATGATTTGGGGGGGACCTTACAACATTCCTGGAAAGATTTTGGGGGACCTTTTTCAACATTTTTCCGGGTGAGTTTGGGGGACCTTTAAAAATTCCCCCGATTTTGGGGACCTTACAACATTCCTGGATGGTTGGGTGACCTACAACAATTTTTGAATTTTTTTGGGGGACCTTACAACATTCCTGGATGAGTTTTTGGGGGACCTTACAAAATTCCCGGATGAAATTGGGGGGACCTTTCAACATTCCTGTATGAATTTGGGGACCCTTAACCCCCATTCCTGGGGGATTGGGTTTTCCTTTTCAAAATTCCCCGGGTGGTTGTGTGACCTTTTCAACATTCCTGGATGGTTTTTTGACCTTACAAAATTCCTGGATGAGTGGGGGGACCTTCAACATTTCCCGGATGGTTGGGTGATCTTAAAAACATTTCCCGGAAAGAGTTTGGGTTCCTTACAACATTCCTGGATGAAATTGGGTGACCTTTCAACATTTCCCGATGATTTTGGGTTTACCTTTCAACATTCCCCGGATGAGTTGGTGACCTTACAACATTCCCGATGGTTTTTTGGGGGGAAACCTTTTCAACAACCATTTTTTCCTTTTAATGAGTTTTGGGGACCTACAACATTCCGGATGAGTTGGGTGACCTTTTTTAACCCTTTCCCGGATGAGTTTTGGTGAAACCTTTCAAAAAATTTCCCGATGTGGGGGGTGACCTTACAACATTCCTGGAGTTGGGGGGAAACCCTTTCAACATTCCCCGGGTGATTTTTTGGGGGACCTTACAACATTCCTGGATTTAGTTGGGTGGGCCTTACAACTTCCTGATGGTTTTGGTGACCTTTCAAAAATTCCTGGATGGTTTTTTTACCTTACAACATTCCCGGATGAATTTTGGGGGACCTTTTCAACAATTTTCCCGGGTGGTTGGGGGAAACCCTTTCCCTTCCAAATTTTTTTAAAAAAACCTTTAAAAAAAAAAACCCCCCAAAATTTTGGGGGGGTTTTTTTTAAAATTTTTTTTTGGGGGGGGAAAAAAAAAAACCCGGGTGAATTTTCCCCCCCCCCTTTTTTTTCCCCCCCTTTTTTTTTTTAAAAAAGGGGGTTTTAAAAATTAAAATTTGGGGTTTTTTTAAAAAAAAGGGGGGGTTTTTTTTAAAATTTTTTGGGGCCTTAAAAATTCCGGGGGGGGAAAAAAAAAAATTTTTGGGGAAAAAAAAAATTTTTTTGGGGGGGGGAAAAAATTTTGGGGGGGGGCCCCTTTTTTTTTGGGGCCCTTTTTAAAATTTTTTTCCCCCCCAATTTTTTTTTCCCCCCCCTTTTTTAAAATTTTGGGTTTATTTCCCCCTTAAAAGGGGGGTTTTTTTAAAAATTTTTTTTTTCCCCCCTTTTTTTTTTTTTCCCTTTTTTCCCCCCCTTTTTTAAAATTTTTTTTTAAAAATTTTGGGGGTTTTTCCCTTCCAAAATTTTTTTTTTCCCCCGGGGGGGGGGCCCAAAAAAATTTGGTTTTTTTTTCCCCCCGGGGGGGGTTTTCCTTAAAATTTTTTTTGGGGGCCCCCCCCTTTTTTGGGTGATTTTTTTAAAATTTTTTGGGGGGGGTTTTTTAAAATTTTTTTTGAACCCCCCTTCCTTTTTTTTTGATTTTAAAAAAATTTTTTTGATTTCCAAAAATTTTTGGGGGGGGTTTTAAAAAAAAGGGGGTTTTAAACCCCCCCTTTTTTTTTTTTTAAAAATTTTTTAAATTTTTTAAAAACCCCCCTTTTTTAAAGGGGCCCTTTTTTTTTGGGGTTTTTAAAAAACCCCTTTTTTTTTAAAAAATTTTAAAAGGGGGGGGGTTTTTTTTTTTTTAAAAAATTTAAATTTTTTTTTCCCCTTTTTTTTAAAAAAATTTTAAAAATTTTTTTTAAAAAATTTCCCAAAATTTTGGGGGTTTTTTTTAAAAAAAAAAAGGGGGGGGGAAAAAAAAATTTTTTTTTTTTCCCCCCTTTTTTTTAAAAAAAATTTTTTTTGGGGAAAAATTTTTTTAAAAATTTTTTTGGGGGGGAAACCTTTTCCCCTTTTTGGGGTTTTTTCCCCTTTTAAGGGGGGGGCCCCCCTTTTTTTTTTTTTTTCCTTTCAAATTCCCAAATTTTTTTTAAAATTTTTAAAATTTTTTTCCCAAAAAAATTTTTGGGGAAAAAAATTTTGGGGGGGGGGCCCCCCAAAAAAGGGGGTTTTTTCCCAAAAAAATTTCCCGGGGTTTTTTCCCAAAAACCCCGGGGGGGGCCCCCCTTTGGGGGGGTTTCCCCCAAAAAATTTTTTGGGGGGCCTTAAAATTTTTTGGGGTGGGAAGGGAAACCCTTTCAACATTTTCCCGGATGGTTTTTTTCCCCAAAACCCCTTTGGGGGGGGGAAAAAAAAAGGGGGGGTTTTTTCCCCCCCCAAAAGGGGGGTTTTTCCCCTTTTTTGGGGGTTTTTTTCCCTTTTAAAAAATTTTAAAAAATTTTTTGGGGGGGGGGGTTTTTTTTTTTTCCCCTTTTTTTTTTTAAAATTTTTTTTTAAAAAAAAAAATTTTTTAAAACCCCCCCGGGTAAAACCTTTTTGGGGGGGGGGGAAAAAAATTTTTGGGGGGGGGGGGTTTAAAATTTCCCGGGGGGGGGGTTTCAAATTCCTGGGGGGGGGAAAAAAATTTCCGGGGGGGGCCCCCAAAAATATTCCGGGTGAGTTGGGGACCTTTTCAAAATTTTTTTGGGGGGGTTGGGGGAAAAAAATTTAAGGGGGGGTTTTTTTTTAAAAAATTTGGGGGGGGGGGAAAAAAATTTTTTTGGGGGGGGTTTTAAAACCCCCGGGGGGGGGGTTTTTTTTTGGGGGGGGGGTTTTTTTTTTCCCCGGTGAGGGTTTTTTTAAAACCCCGGGGTTTTTTTTAAAAATTTTTTTTTTTCCCCCAAAATTTTTTGGGTTTTTAAAAAATTTTTGGGGTTTTTTTTTTTTGGGGGTTTTTAAACCCCAAAATTTGGGGGGGGGGGGGGAATTTTTTTGGGGGGGGGCCCCCCTTTTTTTTAAAAATTTTTTTTTAAAATTTTAAAATTTGGGGGGTTTTTAAAAATTAAAAAAATTTTTTTTTTTTAAAAATTTTTTTTTTTTTTTTTTGGGGGGTTTTTTTTTTTGGGGGGGGTTTTTTTTTTTTGAAAAAATTTCTTTCCCGGGGAATTTCCCCAAAAATTTTTTTTTTTTTTTGGGGGGGGCCCCCCCTTTTTGGGGGGGTTTTTTTAAAAATTTTGGGGGGGGGTTTTTTTTTTTTGGGGGGGGGCCCCCCAAAATTTTTTAAACCCCCCTTTTTTTTTAAAAATTTTCCCAAAATTTTTGGTTTTTAAAAAAATTCCAAATTTTTTGGGGGGAAAAAATTTTTTTTAAATTTTTTAAAAAGGGGGGGGGCCCCCTTTTTTTTTGGGGAATTTTTTAAAAAGGAAAATTTTTCCTTTAAAATTTGGGGAATTGGGAAAAAAGGGGGTTTTTTTTTTTTGGGGGGGTTTAAAAAAATTTCCCCTTTTGGTTTGGGGGGAAAAAAAATTTTTTTTTTTGGGCCCTTTTTTTTTGGGGTTTTTGGGGGCCCCCCCAAAAAAGGGTGAAAAAAAATTTTTTTTTTTCCCTTTTTAAAATTTTTGGGGTTTTTTTTAAAATTCCTTTTTTTGGGGCCTTTTTTTTTTGGGGGAAAAATTTTGGGGGTTGGGGGGGCCCCCCCTTTCCAAAAATTTTTGGGGGGGGAAAAAACCTTTTGGGGGGGGAACCCAAAATTTTTGGGGGGTTTTTTCCAAAAAGGGGGGGTTTTCCCAAAAATTTTTGATTTTTTTTTAAAAAAATTTCCGGGTGAGGGGGAAAAAAAGGGGGGGGGGAAAAAATTTTAAAAGGGGGGGTTTAAAAATTTTTTTTGGGGGTTTTTTCCCCTTTTGGGGGGGGTGAAAACCCCCCCTCCTTTTTTTGGGGGGAAAAAAAAAATTTTTTTGGGGGGGTTTTAAAACCCCTTTTTTTAAAAAAAATTTTTTAAAATTTTTAAAATTTTTTTTTCCCCCTTTTTGGGGGGTTTTAAAAAATTTTTTTTTTTTTTGGGGGGGGGGGCCCCGGGTTTTTAAACCTTTAAAATTTTTAAAAACCCCCCCCCCTTTTTTTTTTTTTTAAAATTTTTTTAAATTTTTTAAAAATTTTTTTGGGGGGGGGGCCCCCAAAAATTTTTTTTTTCCTTAAAAAAAATTTTTTTTTTCCCCCCGGTTTTTTTGGGGTTTAAAACATTTCCGGGGTTGGGTTTACCTTAAATTTTTGGGGGGGGAAAAAAAGGGTTTGGGGCCTTTTCCAAATTTCCGGGGTTTTTTTGACCTTAAAAAAAAAAAAGGGGGGGAAAAAAATTTTTTTTTTTTTAATTTAAAAAAATTTTAAATTTTTTCCCCTTTTTTTTTTCCCCTTAAAATTTTTTAAAAAATTTTTTAAAATTTTAAAATTTTTTAAAATTTTTTTTCCCCAAAATTTTGGGTTTAATTTTAAAAAATTTTTTGAAAAAAACCCCCCCCGGGGTTTGGGGGGGTTTTTAAAAAAATTTTTTGGGTTTAAAAACCCCCTTTTTGGGGCCCCCAAAAAAATTTTTTTTTTTCCCAAAATTTTTTTTGGGGGGGAAAAAACCCCCTTTGGTTTTTTTAAATTTTTAAAATTTTTTTTTTTTTAAAATTTTTTTTTTCCCTTTTTTTTAAAAATTTTTTTTTTTTTTTTAAAAAAAATTTTTTTTAAAATTTTTTTTAAAAAATTTAAAAATTTTGGGGTTTTTTAAAAATTTTTGGGGGGAAAAAAATTCCCCGGGGGGGGGAAAAAAATTCCAAAAATTTTTTTTAAAAAAATTTTTGGGGGGGGAAAAAATTTCCCGATAAAGGGGCCCTTTTTCCCTTTTTGGGTTTTGGGGGCCTTACAACAATTCCCGGGGGTTTGGGCCTTAAAATTCCTGGAAAGGGGGGGAAAAAAACCCCAAAAATTTTGGGGGTTTTTTTTAAAAAAAGGGGGAAAAATTTTTTTTTTTTGGGTTTTTTTTAAAAAATTTGGGGGGGGGCCCCCCTTTTTAAAAAATTTTTTTTTTCCCCCCCCCTTTTTTGGGGGGGGAAAAAAAACCCTTTTTTTTTTACCCCCCTTTTTGGGGGAAAAAAAGGGGCGGTTGGGTTTTTTCCGGGGGTTTTTGGGGAAAAAAAATTTTTAATTGGGGGGCCTTTCCAAATTTTTAAGGGGGAAAAATTTTTTTGGGTTTCCCCCCCAAAACCCTTTTTTTTTTTTTAAAAATTTTTGGTTGGGTTTTTTTTTTTCCCCCCAAAAGGGGGCCCCCCCCCCGGGGGGGGGGGGGGGGGGTTTTTTTTTTTTTGAAAATTTGGGGGGCCCTTTTAAAAAAATTTTTAAATTTTGGGGGGGGGCCTTTAAAAATTTGGGGTTTTTTCCCCCCAAATTTTTGGGGGAAAAATTTTCCTTTTTGGTTTGGGGAAAAATTCCCCGGGGGGGGGGTTTTTTCCCCCCTTTTGGTTTGGGGGGGGTCTTAAAACAATTTCCGGATGAGGTTTGGGGGAAAAAATTTTTTTAAAATTTTTGGGAAAAAAACCCGGGGGGGGGGAAAAAATTCCAAAAATTTTCTTTTTTCCCCCCAAAAAAATTTTTTTTTTGGGGGGCCCCCTTTTAAAAAATTTTTTTTTCCCAAAAATTTTTTTTTTTTTTTTTTTGGGGTTTTTTTTTAAAATTTTTAAAAAATTTTTTTTTTTAAAATTTCCAAAATTTTTTAAAAATTAAAAATTTTTAAATTTTTTTTTTTTCCCCCCAAAAGGGGTTTTTTCCCCTTTTTTTTTTAATTTTTTTTTGGGGGTTTTAAAAAATTTTTGGGGGTTTTTAAAATTTTTTTTGGGGGTTTTAAAATTAAAAAAAATTTTTTTTTTTAAAAAAAAATTTTTTTAAAATTTTTTTAAAATTTTTAAATTTCCTTTTTTTTTTTTTCCTTTTAAAAATTTTTTTTAAAAAAAAACCAAAAATTTTTTTTAAAAAAATTTTTTTGGAAAAAAAGGGGTTAGGGTTTAAAAAATTTTTTTTTGGTTTGGGGGGTTTTTTTTAAAACCCCCCTTTTTTGGGGGCCCTTTAAAAACCCCGGGGGGGGGAAAAAAATTTTTGGGGGGGCCTTAAAATTTCCTTTTTTTTTTCCCCTTTTTTGGGTTTTTTCCCCTTTTGGGGAAAACCCCCCCCTTTTTTTTAAAACCCTTTTTTTTTTTAAACCTTCCTTTTTGGGGGTTTTAAAAAACCAAAAAAAAAAAAAAATTTTTTTTTTTTCCCCCCAAAATTTGGGGGTTTTTTCCCCTTTTTTTTAAATTTTTTTTTGGGTTTTTTTCCCAAATTTTAAATTTTAAATTCCCTTTTAAAAAGGGGGGGGGGAAAAAAAAGGGGGTTTTTTCCCCCCTTTTTGGGGTTTTTAAAAAAAATTTTTTTTAAAAAAATTTTTTTTGGGTTTTTTTTAAATTTTGGGGGTTTTTTTCCCCCCCTTTTTGGGGTTTTTCCCCCCCAAAAGGGGGGGGGGGAAAAAAATTCCCCTTTTTTTTTTTTCTTTTTTTTAAATTTCCCAAAATTTTTTAAAATTTTTAAAAAATTTTTAAAAATTTTTTTTTTAAAATTTTTTGGGGGACCTTTACAACATTCTGGATGTGTTGGGTGACCTTACAACATTCCTGGATGAGTTGGGTGACCTTACAACATTCCTGGATGAGTTGGGTGACCTTACAACATTCCTGGATGAGTTGGGTGACCTTACAACATTCCTGGATGAGTTGGGTGACCTTACAACATTCCTGGATGTGTTGGGTGACCTTACAACATTCCTGGATGTGTTGGGTGACCTTACAACATTCCTGGATGAGTTGGGTGACCTTACAACATTCCTGGATGTGTTGGGTGACCTTACAACATTCCTGGATGTGTTGGGTGACCTTACAACATTCCTGGATGTGTTGGGTGACCTTACAACATTCCTGGATGTGTTGGGTGACCTTACAACATTCCTGCACAAACAACGCTGCTTCACTTATCTTATGAGTGACAACTTGAAAGTTACATTTGACGAACTTAAGTGTAACTTACAAAGTTCACCTTGAGTGTACCTTACAAGGTTCAGCTTTAGTGCACCTTACAAGGTTCAACTTGAGTGTAGGTTACAAGGTTCAACTTGAGTGTAGGTTACAAGGTTCAACTTGAGTGTAGCTTCCAAGGTTCAACTTGAGTGTAGGTTACAAGGTTCAACTTGAGTGTAGGTTACAAGGTTCAACTTGAGTGTAGGTTACAAGGTTCAACTTGAGTGTAGGTTACAAGGTTCAACTTGAGTGTAGGTTACAAGGTTCAACTTGAGTGTATGTTCCAAGGTTCAACTTGATTGTAGGTTCCAAGGTTCAACTTGAGTGTAGGTTACAAGGTTCAACTTGAGTGTAGGTTACGAGGTTCAACTTAAGTTTACGTTACAAGGTTCAACTTGACTGTAGGTTACGAGGTTCAACTTGAGTGTAGGTTACAAGGTTCAACTTGAGTGTAGGTTACAAGGTTCAACTTGAGTGTAGGTTACAAGGTTCAACTTGAGTGTAGGTTACAAGGTTCAACTTGAGTGTAGGTTACAAGGTTCAACTTGAGTGTAGGTTACAAGGTTCAACTTGAGTGTAGGTTACAAGGTTCAACTTGAGTGTAGGTTACAAGGTTCAACTTGAGTGTAGGTTACAAGGTTCAACTTGAGGTGTAAGGTTACAGAAGGTTCAACTTGAGTGTAGGTTACAAGGTTCAACTTGAGTGTAGGTTACAAGGTTCAACTTGATGTAGTTACAAGGTTCAACTTGAGTGTAGTTACAAGGTTAACTTGAGTGTAGGTTACAAGGTTCAACTTGAGTGTAGGTTACAAGGTTCAACTTGAGTGTAGGTTACAAGGTTCAACTTGAGTGTAGGTTATAAGGTTCAACTTGAGTGTAGGTTACAAGGTTCAACTAAAATATTATACCTTACAGGGTTCGTCTTGGCTCTAGAATTTCTTAACACAAATATTATATGATGGTAGCGTGACCGATGTTACTGGAGGCTGGATGTTATAACTGACTCATGTTACTGGAGGCTGGATGTTATAACTGACTCATGTTACTGGAGACTGGATGTTATAACTGACTCATGTTACTAGAGGCTGGATGTTATAACTGACTCATGTTACTGGAGGCTGGATGTTATAACTGACTCATGTTACTGGAGGCTGGATGTTATAACTGACTCATGTTACTGGAGGCTGGATGTTATAACTGACTCATGTTACTGGAGGGTGGAAAGTTATAACTGACTCATGTTACTGGAGGCTGGATGTTATAACTGACTCATGTTACTGAGCTGATGATTTAACTACTCATGTTACTGGGGGCTGGATGTTATAACTGACTCATTTACTGGGCTGATGTTTAAACTGACTCATGTTATGGAGGCTGGATGTTATAACTGACATCATGGTTACTGGAGGTTTGGGTGTTATAACTGACTCATTTTTACTGGAGGCTGGATGTTATAACTGACTCAGTTGCGGAGGGTGGATGTTATAACTAAATCATGTTACTGAGGGTGGGTGTTATAACTGACTCATGTTACTGGAGGGTGGATGTTATAACTGACTCATGTTGCTGGAGGCTGGATGTTATAACTGACTCATGTTACTGGAGGCTGGATGTTATAACTGACTTATGTTACTGGAGGCTGGATGTTATAACTGACTCATGTTACTGGGCTGGATTTATAACTGACTTTATGTTACTGGAGGGTGGATGTTATAACTGACTTTATGTTACTGGAGGCTGGATGTTATAACTGACTCATTTTACTGAGGCTGGATGTTATAACTGACTCTGTTACTGGAGGCTGGATTTATAACTGACCCTTTACTGAGGCCTGGATTTATAACTGACCATGTTACTGGAGCTGGATATTATAACTGATTCATGTTACTGGAGGGTGGTGTTATAACTGATCATTACTGGAGGCCCGGATGTTATAACTGATTCATGTTACTGGAGGGTGGATGTTATAACTGATCATGTTACTGGGGGCTGGATATTATAAATGACTCATGTTACTGGAGGCTGATTTATAACTGATTCCATGTTACTGGGCTGGATATTATAACTGACTCATGTTACTGAGGCTGGATATTATAACTGACACATGTTACTGGGGGCTGGATTTATAACTGACTCATGTTACTGGAGGCTGGATATTATAACTGACCACTGTTACTGGAGGCTGGAATTAATAACTGACTCAGTTACTGGAGGTGGATATTATAACTGAATCAGTTACTGGGGGGCTGGGTTTATAACTGACTCATGTTTCTGGAGGCTGGGTTTATAACTGATTCAGTGTTACTGGAGGCTGGATATTATAACTGACTCATGTTACTGGAGGATGGATTTATTAACTGATCATGTTACTGGGGGCCCATATTATAACTGATCATGTTACTGAGGCTGGGTATTATAACTGAATCAGTTACTGGGGGCTATATTTAACTACTCATGTTTTCTGGAGGCTGGATTTATAACTGAATTCTGGTTACTGAGGCTGATTTTTATAACTGACTCATGTTCCCGGAGCTGGATATTATAACGATCATGTTCCTGGAGGCTGGATATTATAACTGACTTTATGTTCCTGGGGACTAGATATTATAACTGACTCATGTTACTGGAGGCTGGATATTATAACTAACTCATGTTTCCCGGAGACTGGATATTATAACTGATCAGTGTTAACTGGAGGCTATATATATAACTGATCATGTTACTGGGGCTGGATATTATAAATGATTCAAGTTACTGGGCAAGATATTATAACTGATCAGTTACTGGAGGCTATAAAATTATAACTGACTCATGTTACTGGAGGGTGGATTATAACTGATTCAGTTATGGACCCCAATTAAAAAATCTACAAATAAACAACATAACCTTATTATAACTGACTCATGTTCTGAGCAAAAATTATAACTGTATTACTTCATATTACTGGAGCTGGAATATTAAACTTGATTCAGTTTTCTGGAGGCTATATATTATAACTGACCATGTTACTGAAAGGCTGGATATTATAACTGACTCATGTTACGGGAGGCTGGATATTATAACTGGCTCATGTTACTGGAGGCTGGATATTATAACTGAGTCAGCATGTTACTAGAGGCTGGATGTTATAATTGACTCATATTACTGGAAGCTGGAGATTATAACTGACTCATGTTACTGGAGGCTGGATATTATAACTGACTCATGTTATTGGAGGCTGGATATTATAACTGATTCATGTTACTGGAGGCTGTATATTATAACTGACTCATGTTACTGGAGACTGGATATTAAACTGACTCTGTTTCGGGGGCTGGATATTATAACTGTCTCAGTTTCTGGAGCTGGAATTTTACTGACTCATGTTACTGGAGGCTGGATATTATAACTGAGTCAACATGTTACTGGAAGCTGGATATTATAACTGATTCAACATGTTACTGGAGGCTGGATATTATAACTGACTCATGTTACTGGAGGCTGGATGTTAAAACTGATTCATGTTACTGGAGGGTGACATTATAACTGACTCATGTTACGGAGGCTGATATTATAACTGACCCCATGTTTCGGAGGCTGGATATTATAACTGACTCATGTTACTGAGGCTGATATTATAACTGACTCATGTTTACTGGAGGCTGGATAATTATAACTGTCTCATGTTACTGGAGGCTGGATGTTAAAACTGATTCATGTTACTGGAGGCTGGACATTATAACTGACTTCTGTTACTGGAGGCTGGATATTATAACTGACTCATGTTACTGGAGGCTGGATGTTATAACTGATTCATGGTACTGGAGTCTGGATATTATGACTGACTCATGTTACTGGAGGCTGGATATTATAACTGACTCATGTTACTGGAGGCTGGATATTATAACTGACTCATGTTACTGGAGGCTGGATATTATAACTGTCTCATGTTACTGGAGGCTGGATGTTAAAACTGATTCATGTTACTGGAGGCTGGACATTATAACTGACTTCTGTTACTGGAGGCTGGATATTATAACTGACTCATATTACTGGATGCTGGATGTTATAACTGATTCATGGTACTGGAGGCTGGATATTATAACTGACTCATGTTCCCGGAGGCTGGATGTTATAACTGACTCATGTTGCTGGAGGCTGGATGTTATAACTGACTCATGTTACTGGGGCTTGATTTAAAACGTTATGTTACTGGAGGGCTGGATTGTTAAACTGAACTCATGTTACTGGAGGCTGGAAAGTTTTAACTGACTTATGTGCTGGAGGCTGGATGTTATAACTGACTCATGTTACTGGAGGCTGGATGTTATAACTGACTTATGTTGCTGGAGGCTGGATGTTATAACTGACTCATGTTACTGGAGGCTGGATGTTATAACTGACTCATGTTACTGGAGGCTGGATGTTATAACTGACTTATGTTACTGGAGGCTTTATTTATAACTGACTTATGTTCTGGAGGCTGGATGTTATAACTGACTCATGTTACTGGGCTGATGTTAAAAACTGAATTTATGTTTACTGGAGGCTATTTATAAACTGATTTATGTTACTGGAGGCTGGATTTTTATAACTGACTCATGTTTTCTGGAGGCTATAATTAAAAACTGACTCATGGGTTTCTGGGGGCTGGATGTTTTTAACGATCAAGGTTACTGGAGGATATTTATAAACTGCTCATGGTTACTGGGGGCTGGATATTATAACTGACTCTGTTACTGGAAAGGCTATTATTATAACTGACTCATGTTACTGGAGGCTGGATTTATAACTGATTCAGGTTACTGGAAGGGTGGATATTATATACTGATTTATGTTACTGAGGCTATATTATAACTGACTTCATGTTACTGGAAGGCTATTTATAACTGTTAGGTAAATAGGGATGGATATAAAAAACTGACTCAGTTACTGGGGGCTGATTTAACAGATCATGTTACTGGAGGCTGGATATTTTAACTACTCAGGTTATCTGGAAGGCTTGATATATTAAAACTGCTCATGTTACTGGAGGCTGATAATATATAACTGATTCTCAGTTACTGGAGGCTGTATATTATAACTGGACTCATTTACTGGGGGCATATTAAAAAACTGACTCATGTTACTGAGGCTGGATATTATAACTGATTGCATGTTACTGAGGCTGGATTTTTATAGCTGACTCATGTTACTGGAGGCTGGAATTAAACTGACTCATTTACTGGGGGGCTGGATATTATAACTGTCCCATGTTACTGGAGGCTGGATATTATAACTGACTCATGTACTGGGTGGCTGGAAAAGTTAAAACTGATTCATGTTACTGGAGGCTGGACATTATAACTGACTCATGTTACTGGAGGCTGGATATTATAACTGACTCATGTTTCTGGAGGCTGGATATTATAACTGACTCATGTTACTGGAGGCTGGATATTATAACTGACTCATGTTACTGGAGGATGGATGTTAAAACTGATTCATGTTACTGGAGGCTGGACATTAAACTGATTCTGTTACTGGTGGCTGATATTAAACTTACATTTACTGGAGGCTGGATGTTTAACTGATCATGGTACTGGAGGCTGGGTATTATAACTGACTCATGTTACTGGAGGCTGGATGTTAAACTGACTCATGTTAAATGGAGGCAGTGATGATTTATAAATAACTGACTATGTTACCGGAGGCTGGATGTTAAACTGACTCATGTTACTGGAGGCTGGATGTTATAACTGACTCATGTTACTGGAGGCTGGATGTTATAACTGACTTATGTTACTGGAGGCTGGATGTATTAACTGACTCATGTTACTGGAGGTGGATGTTATAACTGACTCATGTTACTGAGGCTGGATTATAACGACTCATTTACTGAGACGGATTTTAACTGACTTATGTTACTGGAGGCTGGATTATAACTGACTTATGTTCTGGAGGCTGATATTAACTGGGCTTTTGTACTGGAGCTGATGTTAAACTGACTCATGTTGCTGGAGGCTGGATGTTATAACTGACTCATGTTACTGGAGGCTGGATATTATAACTGACTCATGTTACTGGAGGCTGGATATTATAACTGACTCATGTTACTGGAGGCTGGATGTTATAACTGACTTATGTTACTTGAGGCTGGATGTTATAACTGACTTATGTTACTGGAGGCTGGATGTTATAACTGACTTATGTTACTGGAGGCTGGATGTTATAACTGACTTATGTTGCTGGAGGCTGGATGTTATAACTGACTTATGTTACTGGAGGCTGGATGCTATAACTCACTCATGTTACTGGATGCTGGATGTTATAACTGACTCATGTTACTGGAGGCTGGATGTTATAACTGACTCATGTTACTGGAGGCTGGATGTTATAACTCACTCATGTTACTGGAGGCTGGATGTTATAACTGATTCATGTTACTGGAGGCTGGATATTATAACTGCCTCATGTTACTGGAGGCTGGATGTTATAACTGACTCATGTTACTGGTGGCTGGATGTTATAACTGACTCATGTTACTGGAGGCTGGATGATATAACTGACCTTTTTTAGTTTTTACTGGAGGAAATGGGTATTATAAGTGATTCATGTTACTGGAGGGGGAATGTTATAACTGATTCAGTTACTGGGGGGCTGGGTTATAACGATTCATGTTACTGGAGGGTGGATGTTATAACTGACTTCATGTTACTGGAGGCTGGATGTTAAACTGATTCATGTTAACTGGAGGCTGGATGTTATAACTGATTCATGTTACTGGAGGCTGGATGTTATAACTGATTCATGTTACTGGAGGCTGGATGTTATAACTGATTCATGTTACTGGAGGCTGGATGTTATAACTGATTCATGTTACTGGGGGGCTGGATATTAAACTACTCATGTTACTGGAGCTGGATGTTATAACTGATTCATGTTACTGGAGGCTGATTTATAACTGACTCATGTTACTGGAGGGTAGATGTTATAACTGATTTCATTTACTGGGGGCTGGGATATATAACTGACTCATGTTTACTGGAGGCTGGATATTATAACGGTCAGCAATTACTGGAGGCTGGATATTATAACTGACTAATGTTACTGGAGGCTGGATATTATAACTGACTCATGTTACTGGAGGATGGATGTTATAACTGATTCATGTTACTGGAGGCTGGATCTTATAACTGACTCATGTTCCTGGAGACTGGATATTATAACTGACTCATGTTACTTGAGGCTGGATATTATAACTGAGTCAGCATGTTACTGGTGGCTGGATATTATAACTGACTCATGTTACTAGAGGCTGGATGTAATAACTGATTCATGTTACTGGAGGCTATATATTATAGCTGACTCATGTTACTGGAGGCTGGATATTGTAACTGATTCAGGTTACTGGAGGCTGGATGTTATAACTGACTTATGTTACTGGAGGCTGGATGTTATAACTGACTTATGTTACTGGAGGCTGGATGTTATAACTGACTTATGTTACTGGAGGCTGGATGTTATAACTGACTTATGTTACTGGATGCTGGATGTTATAACTGACTCATGTTACTGGAGGCTGGATGTTATAACTGACTCATGTTACTGGAGGCTGGATGTTATAACTGATTCATGTTACTGGAGGCTGGATATTATAACTGACTCATGTTACTGGAGGCTGGATGTTATAACTGACTCATATTACTGGAGGCTGGTTGTTATAACTGACTCATGTTACTGGAGGCTGGATGATATAACTGACTCATGTTGCTGGAGGCTGGATGTTATAACTGACTCATGTTACTGGAGGCTGGATGTTATAACTGATTCATGTTACTGGAGCTGGATGTTATAACTGATTCATGTTACTGGAGCTGGATTTATAACTGATTTTTGTTACTGTAGGCTGGGTATTATAACTGATTCAGGGTTAAATGGAGGCTGGGTGTTTTTAACTGATACATGTTACTGGAGGCTGGGTGTTATAACTGATTCATGTTACTGGAGGCTGGATGTTATAACTGATTCATGTTACTGGAGGCTGGATATTATAACTGACTTCATGTTACTGGAGGCTGGATGTTATAACTGATTCATGTTACTGGAGGCTGGATGTTATAACTGATTCATGTTACTGGAGGCTGGATATTATAACTGACTCATGTTACTGGAGGCTGGATATTATAACTGAGTCAGCATGTTCCTGGAGGCTGGATATTATAACTGACTTATGTTACTGGAGGCTGGATATTAGTTTTACGTAAAACTTTACGCATGTTACTGGAGGATGGATGTTATAACTGATTCATGTTACGGATGCTGGGTGTTATAACTGATTCATGTTACTGGAGGCTGGATATTATAACTGACTCATGTTACTGGAGGCTGGATATTATAACTGAGTCAGCATGTTACTGGAGGCTGGATATTATGACTGACTCATGTTCCTGGAGACTGGATATTATAACTGACTCATGTTACTTGAGGCTGGATATTATAACTGAGTCAGCATGTTACTGTAGGCTGGATATTATAACTGACTCATGTTACTAGAGGCTGGCATGTTCAAAGGGGGCTCCTTGCTGGTGAAAGGCTCTTGGTCTGAGGAATTAGCCTGTCGGTCTTCTTCCTCAGACCGAACCTAATTACCCCCCATTCTCCTTTCCCCTATCCCATCCTCCCCATCCTCCCCTTTTTCCATTCCTCCTCCTCCTCCCCACCCCTCCCGCCTTCCCTTTGGCCTTTGGATTTCTCCACAGACGCCTAGTTCCTAGGTAGGGGAAAGACAACCGGGTCCACCCATTCCGTTAGTCTTGGCATGGGTGTTTCCGGAATCTGATTGCCCGGGGATGTCCCGATCCCTCTCCGGTATCCGGAGTAGCTTTTGGTGTCTTTCGGCCAAGACGGGTGTATCTCTGGGAAACCACCTTTCGGATTCCGGGGTATGGGCCCAAGGAGGTATGCTTTTGGCGGATATCCAGCCGCCCTCTCTTTTGTCCCCCGGGTTAGCTCAGCAGATGTGGGGTTGCTATCCCGGATTGCTGGTTTATGGCATAAAGGGGGGAGGGAGGCAGGGTTCCCCTTTTGGCATCTTTGCTACACTGGCTTTTGGGGTCCCCCCAACGAAATTTGCAATCTATGGCCGAACCCGTCTGTGGGGCCCGACGACCATCTAAACATCTTGCATCAACCTCCATTTTGCCTTATTGTAATGAAGCTCACCCTTCGTCCCCTCCCCCCGGGGCCTTTTTCCAAAGGTCTACTTAAAATGAACGTGAAATCCGTTCCCTCAAAGAGGCGAAGGTCTCCCTTTGCATGGCATTACTCATTTTCCCCCCTCCAAGGGAGACCCCCCATTTTTTCTTATTTCGTTTTTTCCCCAAACATCCCCCCACTTCGGGGTCCCTTCTTCTGCACCTCCTCTTTTTGTTACCCCCCCCATAGCCATCCGCATTAACCCTTTTTGCTGTCCTTGGCTCTGACGTCCCGACACAACTCAGTCTGTTCTCAAAACTTCGCGTCCTTCCTCACAAAGCCCCAGTATCGAAAAGACCTCGTACTACACCTAATACCAATCGCCCCTCTACTTTCAAAGTCCAAAAAATCCACATTGCTCAAAACTTCTTTGCCCCTCCTTCCTTCTTTCCACCTCCACACTTTATTTCCACCTTACTAGTTCTTCCCCCCCTCTGCCTATTTAAAAATGTGGAGATCACCTCCTCCCGTACATGCCTTCCACCCCCGTCCCCTCCCCGTTTCTCCCTCTTCTGCCACCTCCCAGGTTTTTGCCTCTTCTGTCCCCCCCCACATTCATCTCCAGTCCCTTACCACTCTTCCCTCCCCCTTTCTATTTTGGGTACAGTCCATACTGTCCCAATCTTACTCACCCTCCTCCTTCTATCTCCAATATGGTCTCCCATACATCTTTGAATTCAGAAACACTTGAAGCCATTTCAGAATATATTGCAGAGACTAAACCTTCAATGGACACTGATTCACTTCCTGTTCCTTCTCTTCCCTCTCCTCCATCTTCACAACCCCATTCTTCGCAACGCTCCATTCCTTCACTGCTTGAACGTCTTCCAATGCCACCACACGTTGACTTTTCTAACCCCTCTAGTCCGTAGGTGCCTTTACCTACAGATTCCTGTATTTCTTCATCGCCAATCATGGCCTATTTACAGTGGAATATCCGCGGCCTCAGGGGTAATCGGGGTGAGCTTCAGATGTTGCTTTCCAGGTTTTCCCCTGTTGGTGCTTGCTTACAAGAACCAAAATTACACTCGGCTGTTTTCCAACCTATCTCAGGCTATAATTTATTGTATTCTTCGGATCCTTTCTCAGATGGGACCTTTAATGAAAGTGCCCTTCTTCTACGCAATGATATTCTGTGCTGTCAACTGTTTGTCTATACCTCGCTGCATTACACTGCAGCCCGTATCCACTTGAATAAGTGGTTTACAATATGTTCTTTATATCTCTCTCCTTCTCGGGCATTTTCTATCCCAGACTTTGCCTTTCTTGTTTCATCCTTACCACCACCACTTCTGTTACTTGGTGATTTTAATGCCCACCATTTCCTCTGGGGGGGGTCTCATTGTGACTCACGTGGCATCCAGTTGGAGGCTTTTCTCGCCTCTCACCCCCTAAATGTTTTAAATACGGGTACTCCCACCCATTTTGATCCTCGTACACATACTCTCTCTTGCATCGATCAATCAGTCTGCTCTTCCTCCACTGCACTAGACTTCACCTGGTCTGTTCTACCGGACTTACATGACAGCGATCATTTTCCAATCATTCTTACTTCTCTTTCCTATTCACCACCTTTCCGTAGCCCTTGCTGGCAATTTGATCAGGCAAATTGGGATCTTTACTCACACCTCACTGCTTTTAGTGAGGCTCCTTCTTCATCCTCCATTGATGAGCTCCTACACCTCTTCTCGACGTCAGTTTATACCGCAGCTTCTCATTCTTTACTCCAAACCTCAGGCAGGCATTCTCAGAAGTGCATGCCTTGGTGGTCTCCTGCTTGTGCTCGTGCAGTACGTTTGAAACACGCTGCATGGGGCAGGTACTGGTACAGCAGAACCGCTGAGAGACTTGATTTTAAGCAGAAGCGTGCGATCGCTCGCCGTGTCATTCGTGAAGCTAAACGCACTTGTTGGCGAGACTATATTTCCACCATCACCTCTGCTTCTATGAGTGCAGTCTGGAAAAAAGTGAGGAAATTGAGTGGTAAATACTCTCCTGACCCGGCTCCTGTTCTACGGGTCGCTGGTGTTGATGTAGCAAACCCTCTCGACGTTGCCATTGAACTTGGCACACATCTGGTCCGTATTTCCCGAGGGCTCCATCTATGCCCCTCGTTTCTTTCCTCAAAGTCTGCCAGAGAGTTAGTACCCTTGGACTTTTCTTCTCTCAGGGAAGAACAGTATAATGTGCCTTTTACACTTCAAGAACTAGAGGCAACGCTCTCAGCTTGCCGATCATCGGCAGCTGGGCCTGACGACATTCATATTCGTATGTTACAACATTTACATCGGTCAGCCCTTGTAGTCCTCTTACACCTCTTCAATCTTATTTGGGCACAAGGAGTTCTTCCCCAGCTGTGGAAATCTGCCATTGTTCTCCCTTTCCACAAACCGGGTACTACAGGACATGATGCCTCCCACTATCGTCCCATCGCTCTTACTAGTGCAGTTTGCAAAGTGATGGAACGTCTCGTAAATCGACGTTTAATGTGGTATTTAGAGACACGCAACAGTCTCTCCGCTAGTCAATATGGCTTTCGTAAGGGTCGTTCTACCATAGACCCCTTACTACGCTTGGATACATATGTTCGTAATGCCTTTGCGAATAATCACTCAGTTATTGCCATATTTTTTGACCTTGAGAAGGCATATGACACAACTTGGAGGTATAATATTTTGGCCCAGGCCCATTCCTTAGGCCTCCGAGGCAATCTACCATCCTTCCTTAAGAACTTTTTAACTGAGAGACATTTCCGTGTTCGAGTCAATAATGTTCTTTCCCCGGACTTCGTCCAAGCTGAAGGTGTCCCTCAGGGATGTGTTCTAAGCACAACACTTTTTCTCCTTGCTATAAATGATGTGGCCTCTGTTCTTCCACCCAATATTTGGTCATCACTCTATGTTGATGACTTCGCTATTGCTTGTGCAGGCGCTGACTGTCATCTTATTGCAGTTTCTCTCCAGTATGCGGTCGACCGTGTTTCCACTTGGGCCACCACTCATGGGTTTAAATTTTCAAGTTCCAAAACTCACCAAATTACTTTCACTAGACGCTCTGTTATCTCCAATCATCCTTTGTATCTCTATGGCTCCTGTATCCCTGAACGTGATACAGTCAGGTTTCTAGGCCTTCTCTTTGACCGTAGGTTATCCTGGAAACCTCACATTACCTCTCTGAAGGCAACTTGTCACAGCCGGCTAAACCTTAAAACCCTTGCTCATCTTTCCTGGGGAGCTCATCGTCGAATTCTGCTTTGCCTACATTCAGCCCTCGTTTTATCGAAACTCGATTATGGTGACCAGATTTATTCCGCGGCCTCTCCTGCTACTCTCTCTAGCCTTAACTCTATCCATCACCAAGGATTACGTTTGTGCCTTGGTGCTTTTCGCTCTTCCCCTGTTGAGAGCCTCTATGCAGAAGCGAATGTTCCATCCTTGTCTGATCACCGTGATGCCCATTGCCTTCGCTACTATGTACGCTCTCACGATCTCCACAATCCTTCCATTTATAGAATGGTCACCGATATTAGTAGACATTCTTTATTTTGTTCGCCCCCCCTGTTTGCTCCGTCCCTTTTCTCTTTGCCTACATTCACTCTTGTCTTCCCTTCAGTTACCACCTTTATATGTTCATGTAGCATCTCACTTTTCCCTACCCCCCTGGGAAGTTCCAGCTATTCGGGTCTGTTCTTTCTCACTCCCCTTTCTCGAAAGCTCAACTGCCTACGGTGGCTTCCCGCTCTCTTTTTCTTGATCACTTCCACTCCCATTCTCATGCCACCGCTGTGTACACAGATGGCTCTAAGTCTTCAGACGGCGTCGGATTCGCAGCAGTGTTTCCGGACAGCGTCGTGCGGGGGCATTTACTATCTTCGGCTAGCATTTTTACTGCTGAACTGTATGCCATTCTTGCAGCACTTATTCGTATCGCATCTATGCCTGTGTCATCATTTGTGGTAGTCTCAGACTCCCTTAGTGCTCTACAGGCTATACGAAAATTTGATACATCTCACCCCCTAGTTCTCCGTATCCAACTTTGGCTACGCCATATCTCTACGAAACATAAAGATATTATTTTTTGTTGGGTCCCTGGTCATGTCGACGTACAGGGCACTGCTGTGCGGTCAGCAGTACATGACCTACCAATTTCCTATAGAGGTGTTCCATTTCTGGACTATTTTGCTACAATAGCTGCCCACCTTCACGCCCGTTGGCAACAATGTTGGTCAACTCTGCTTGGTAACAAACTTCATTCTATTAAACCGAGCATAGGTTACTGGCCGTCTTTTTGTCATCAGTGCCGTGGTTGGGAGACCACTCTCTCCCATCTTCGCATTGGCCACACTCGTCTTACTCACGGGTATCTCATGGAGAGGCACCCTGTACCTCTCTGTGAGCAGTGTCAAGTTCCAGTATCGATTAGCCACATTCTGTTAGACTGCCCTCTCTATCAACGCGCATGCAGAATTTACCTCCAACGCCGTCTTCGTTCTACTAATCTCTCTTTACCTTCCCTTCTTGCTGATGGACCCTCCTTTAATCCTGACTCTCTCATTGACTTCTTGACAACGACTGATTTACTCCACAAACTCTGATGGTGATACCTTACGCACTCCCCTCAGCCCTTTCTAGCTCAGTCTCTTGCTTCCCTTTACCCTTTCACCATCCACTGCTCCCTGTTATCCGTAACCTATTACTCATCCACCTCCCTTTTGCCACCTGATGCCCTCGCTTCCTTCCTGCCCTGCAGCGCTGTATAGCCCCTGTGGCTTAGCGCTTCTTTTTTATTATAATAATAATAATACTGGAGGCTGGATATTATAACTGACTCATGTTACTGGAGGTTGGATATTATAACTGACTCATGTTACTGGAGGCTGGATGTTATAACTGACTCATGTTACTGGAGGTTGGATATTATAACTGATTCATGTTACTGGAGGCTGGATGTTATAACTGACTCATGTTACTGGAGGTTGGATATTATAACTGACTCATGTTACTGGAGGCTGGATGTTATAACTGATTCATGTTACTGGAGGCTGGATATTGTAACTGACTCATGTTACTGGAGGCTGGATATTATAACTGACTCATGTTACTGGAGGCTGGATATTACAACTGAGTCATGTTACTGGAGGCTAGATATTATAACTGACCCCCAGAACTCTCTCCAGTTAAACTCCAGGTAAACATGTTTCTGGTGGATGGATATTATAACTGACTCATGATATTGGAGGCTGGATATAATTGAGTCAACATGTTACTGGAGGCTGGATATTACAACTGAGTCAGCATGTTACTGGAGGCTAGATATTATAACTGACCCCCAGAACTCCTCCAGTTAAACTCCAGGTAAACATGTTTATGGTGGATGATTTACATACGACTCATGATATTGAGGCTGGATATAATTGAGTCAACATGTTACTGGAGGCTGGATATTATAACTGAGTCAGCATGTTACTCGACGCTGGATATTATAACTGACCCTGGAGTAGGACTGCAGCAGGATTATATTGTTCAGCCTCCAGTAACAAGGTGATTCACCCATCACCAAACTACCTGACCCATCACACTACCTGACCCATCACACTACCTGACCCATCACACTACCTGAACCATCACACTACCTGACCCATCACACTACCTGACCCATCACACTATTGACCATCACAACTACTGACCCATCACACTACCTGACCCATCACACTACTTGACCCATCACACTACCTGACCCATCACACTACTTGACCCATCACACTACCTGACCCATCACACTACCTGACCCATCACACTACCTGACCCATCACACTACCTGACCCATCACACTACCTGACCCATCACACTACCTGACCCACCACACTACCTGACCCACCACACTAGACTACAGGACACACAACACTACCTGACCCACTACACTACCTGACCCACCACACTAGACTACCGGACACAACACTACCTGACCCACCACACTACACATGACCCATAACACCGCACTTCCTGACCCACCACACTAAACTATCTGACCCACCACACTACACATCCCACCACACTACACTACCTGACCCTCCAGACTACCTGACACACCGCACTACCTGACACACCACACCACACTGTACTACCTAACCCACCACACTACCTGACCACCGCACTACACTACCTGACCCACCACAGTACACTACCTGACTCACAACACTACCCTACCTGACCAACAACACGAGACTAACGCACCACAGCACTACCTGATCCACCACACTACGCTACCTGACCCACCACACTACGCTACCTGACCCACCACACTACACTACCTGACCCACCACACTATGCTACCTGACCCACCACACTACACTACCTGACCCACCACACTACACTACCTGACCCACCACGCTACACTACCTGACCCACCACACTACACTACCTGACCCACCACACTACACTACCTGACCCACCACACTACCTACCTGACCCACCACACTACGCTACCTGACCCACCACACTACGCTACCTGACCCACCACACTACGCTACCTGACCCACCACACTACACTACCTGACCCACCACACTACACTACCTGACCCACCACACTACATTACCTGACCCACCACACTATGCTACCTGACCCACCACACTACGCTACCTGACCCACCCACATACGCTACCTGACCCACCACACTACGCTACCTGACCCACCACACTACACTACCTGACCCACCACACTACACTACTGACCCACACGCACCACTACCTGACCACCACACTACACTACCTGACCCACCACACTATTTCCACCTGACCCACCACACTACGCTACCTGACCCACCACACTATGCTACCTGACCCACCACACTACACTACCTGACCCACCACACTACGCTACCTGACCCACCACACTACGCTACCTGACCCACCACACTACGCTACCTGACCTACCACACTACGCTACCTGACCCACCACACTACGCTACCTGACCCACCACACTACGCTACCTGACCCACAACACTACGCTACCTGACCCACCACACTAAGCATCAGACATGAGGGCAGGTTGTAGATCGGGACACAGAAAAGATGACTCAGAATCATCGAGTATACTATACAAGATACAGTGGTAAGGTTGTCATCACTATCACCACTATACAAGATACAGTGGTAAGGTTGTCACCACTATACAAGATACAGTGGTAAGGTTGTCATCACTATCACCACTATACAAGATACAGTGGTAAGGTTGTCATCACTATCACCACTATACAAGATACAGTGGTAAGGTTGTCATCACTGTCACCACAATACAAGATACAGTGGTAAGGTTGTCATCACTATCACCACAATACAAGATACAGTGGTAAGCTTGCCATCACTATCACCACAATACAAGATATAGTGGTTAGGATATCACTATCACCACAATACAAGATACAGTGGTAAGCTTGTCATCACTATCACCACAATACAAGATACAGTGGTTAGGATATCACTATCACCACAATACAAGATACAGTGGTAAGGTCATCACTATCACCACAATACAAGATACAGTGGTAAGGTTGTCATCACTACCACCACAATACTATACAAGATACAGTGGTTAGGATGTCATCACTATCACCACAATACAAGATACAGTGGTAAGGTTGTCATTACTATCACCACAATACAAGATATAGTGGTAAGGTTGTCATCACTATCCCCACAATACTATACAAGCTACAGTGGTGAGGTCATCACTATCACCACAATACAAGATATAGTGGTAAGGCTGTCATCACTGTCACCACAATACAAGATACAGTGGTGAGGTCATCACTATCACCACAATACAAGATACAGTGGTAAGGATGTCATCACTATCACCACAATACAAGATACAGTGGTAAGGTTGTCATCACTATCACCACAATATAAGATACAGTGGTAAGGTTGTCATCACTATCACCACAATACAAGATACAGTGATGTCATAACTATCACCACAATACAAGATACAGTGATAATGTCATAACTATCACCACAATATAAGATACAGTGGTAAGGTTGTCATCACTATCACCACAATATAAGATACAGTGGTAAGGTTGTCATCACTATCACCACAATATAAGATACAGTGGTAAGGTTGTCATCACTATCACCACAATACTATACAAGATACAGTGGTTAGGTTGTCACTGTCACCACAATACAAGATACAGTGGTAATGTCATCACTATCACCACAATACAAGATACAGTGGTAAGGTCATCACTATCACCACAATACAAGATACAGTGGTAAGGTTGTCATCACTATCACTACAATTAAGATACAGTTTTCTCGCCTGTGTTTCAAGACGTATAGGGCCGAGAGACTTCAACATGCCCAGTAATTTAACAGTCCTTATTGTACTTATACGTGGCCAGTGAAAATTCCCTGTACATTCTCCAGGTCTGTAATTTTGACTGCCTGAAAAGGGAGGCAGCGATATTCCCCAGCCTAGAGAAAAGCAATATTATTATTATTATTATTATTATTATCATTATTATCATCATTATTATCATGAGGGAGCGCTTAATCCGTATGGAACTGGTGCACAGATCCAATTCCCTAGATCAAGATCCCCTCACCAGCGTCAAGGAACCTCCCTTGAGGGGTAGAGAAAACAAGCAATTTGAAGAATATCATCATTGGTTTGGCGTCCCTAGTTTTGAAGGTTCTCATTATCGTCCTATCATTTTTTCCTAAGCAGATGGTTAGAACATTGTTTGTCGATTTTTGAACGTGATATTCTTTGACAATGTCACTCACAGGTCCTTCACCTTAGTTTTTCGCTCTATTGTGTGCTTGGAATTCGTTTTATACTCCGATCCAGTTTTTATTTTCTCGAGTTTTCCATAGCGGAATAATTGAAATCCGTCTTATTGAACTACATGTTTTCTGGGGCCTGTTTAAAGAATTGATTAATGCCCGCTTGGAGATTTGCTGTGTCCTCGATGGATGACACTGTCATGCAAATTCATAAATCATCAACAAAGGAGGATATGATGTTGTGGCTTACATCTCTATGTCAGATACGAGGATGTCGAAAAGGAACAGCTTTTCACTGTAGCCGCCTCTGACTTGACTCTGTTTGCTATTACTTTTTGTGTTCTATTTGTTAGGAAGTTATAGATCCGTCCACCCCACTTTTTCTGTTATTCCTTCATCACACATTTTGTGTGCTGTTACACCATGGTCGCACTTGTCGAAGGCTTTCACAAAGTCTGTTTATATTACATCTGCATTTTGTTTGTCCTCACAGTGCTTCAAAGACCAATGACCAGTAGTGGCATAGGCACGAGCCACCTGCTCTGAAATTGTTGGGTATCCAAGTGGTTGGCGATCTTGCTTCTTAGAACCCTGTCAAAGATTTTTGTGATGTGGGGCGTTAGTCTGTAATTCTTTGCAACTAGTTACTGCCACCTTGTGAGTGAGCTATGTGCCCCGATTGTTTTTATGACGTGGGATGGATCCCTGTGTCTGTGCTTCCTTCTCCATAGAATATGTAAGGCACGTGAAAGGGGTTTTTTGCAGTTCTTGATGAACACGGAGTTCCAAGAGTCTGAGCCTGGGGCAAAGTGCATGAGCAATGTCATTTTCTCAAAGACTTGTGGTGTTAGGATTATATAAGAAAGTCTTAAATTAACCAAATTTTGAATCTCTGTCATAAAATATGCATTTAATTATTGACTCAGTCGATTATCAACTCACTAAACGCTGAGTCACAATGGAGACTTTACGTATCTTCACTTCATTTCTTTGTCTGTCATTTGTGTAAGTACAATCTCGTCTAAGCGAGGGTCCAATACTGGATGTTGTTTTTGCCACAGATTTGGCAGTAAAAAGTTTTTTTTTTCAGTTTCATTTATGGCTTTAAGTTCATGTGTTTCTTGTTCATGTTATGATTCATTAGCTCAAGTTCGCTAATCTTTTTATTTCTTGTGCCAGTGCTTTCCATCCGTATTGCGATAAAATGCCCCTTTAAAGCAGCTCTGTGATTCTTCACCTTCACCTATGGAGGATTCGTCTCTCTAGTTTATATCTTCTCTTCTTTTTTCTTAGGTAATGTTATTTGAGCATTACGTCAAGTGAGGAATGTAGTAGGTTGTGTAGTGAGGTCATGTGGTAGGTTGTGGTGAGGTATGTGGTAGGTGAGTAGTGAGGTATGTGGTAGGTTGTGTGGTGAGGTATGTGGTATGGGGGGGGGGGGGGGTTGTGTATTGAGGTATAGGTAAAGGTTGTTTAGTGAGGTATGTGGTAGGTGTGTGGGTGAGGATGTGTATGTTGTGTATATGAGGGAGTAGTAGGTTTTGTAGTGGAGGTATGTGTACGTTTTGTAGTGAGGTATGTGTAGGTTTGTAGTGAGGTATGTGGTAGGTTGTGTGGTGAGGTATGTGGTAGGTTGTGTAGTGAGGTATATGGTAGGTTGTGTGTGAGGTATGTGGTACGTTGTGTAGTTGAGGTATTTAGTAGGTGTGTGGTAGAGGTATGTGGTAGTGTATGGTGAGTATGTGGTAGTTGTGTGTGAGGTATGTGGTAGGGTTGTGTAGTGAGGTAATAGTGGTAGGATTGTGTGGTGAGGTATGGGTAGGTTGTGTATTGAGGTATGAGGTAGTTTGTGTTGTGAGTATGTGGGAGTGTTGTGTAGTGAGGTATGTGGTAGTTGAGTGGTGAGGTATGTGGTAGTTGTGTGGGAGATTATGTGGGTAGGTTTGTGGTGAGGTACTGTGTAGGTTTGTGTGGTGAGGTATGTATAGGTTGTGAGGAGAGGTATAATGGTGTTGTGGTGAGGTATGTGGTAGTTGTGTAGTGGAGTATTTGATTAGGTTGTGTGGTGAGGTATGTGTAGATTGTGTATGAGGTATGTGGTAGGTTGTGTGGTAAAGTGTATGTGGTAGGTATGGTGTAGTGAGGTATATGGTAGGGTTGTGTAGTGAGGTATTGGTAGGTTGTGCTGAGGTATGGGTATGTTGTGTGGTGAGGTAATTGGTAGGTTGTGTAGTGAGGTATGTGGTAGGTTTGTGTGGTAAGGTATGTGGTAGGTGTTAGTTGAGGTATGGTCGGTTGTATAGTGAAGTATGTGGTAGGTTGGGTGTGAGTATGTGGTAAGTTGTGTGGGGAGGTATGTGTAGGTTGTGTGGTATGTGAGGGTTTGGTGAGGTATGTGGTAGGTTTGTGTGGTGAGGTATGTGGTAGGTTGTGTGGTGAGGTAAGTGGTAGGTTGTGTGATGAGGTATATGGAGTTGTGGAGTAACGATATTGGTAGATTGTATGGTGAGGATGTGGTAGTTGGGTGATGGTATGGGTAGGTTGTGTAGTAAGGTATGTGGTAGGTTGTGTAGTGATGTTATTGCAGGTTGTGTGGTCAGTATGTGGTAGGTTGTGTGGTAGGTATGTGTAGGTTGTTGGTGAGGTATGTGTTATGTTTTGTGGTGAGGTATTGGTAGTTGTGTGGTGAAGTATATGGCAGGTTGTGTGGTGAGGTAATGTGGTAGGTTGTGGTAGGTATGTGGTAGGTTGTGTGTGAGGTATGTGGCAGGATGTATGGTGAGTATGTGGTAGGTTTGTGGTGGTGAGGTAAGTGGTATGGAGTGTGGTGAGGTATGTGGTAGGTTTGGTGACACGGTATGTGGTATGGTTGTGTGCTGAGGTAATTTGGTAGTTTTGGTGAGGTTATGTGGTAGGTTGTGTGGTGAGGTATGTGGCCAGGATGTATGAAGTGAGGTATGTGGTAGTGTTGTGTGATGAGGTATATGCAAGGTTTTTGTGAGGTAGTGTAGTTTGTTTTGTGAGGTATGTGGTAGGTTGTGGGTGAAGTATGTGGTAGGTTTAAAGTAGTGAGGCATGTGGTACGTTGTGTGGTGAGGTATGTGTAGGTTGTGTGGTGAGTATTGTAGGCTGTGTAGTGAGGTATGTGGTAGGTTTAGTGAGGTTGTGGTAGTTGTGTGGTGAGGTATATGTGGTAGGTTGTATGGTTAGTATTGGTAGGTAGGGAGAGGTTATGTTGGAAGGTTGTGTGGTGAGGTAGGGTGGTAGGTTGTAAGAGGTATATGGCGGGTTTGTTTGCTGAGTATTGTAGGTGTGTGTGAGGTAGGTGGTAGGTTGTGTGTGAGGTATGTGGTAGGTTGTGTGGTGAGGTATGTTTTAGTTGTGTGGTGAGGTATGTGTAGGCTTGAGAATTGAGAAATTTGTAGGTTTGGTGTGGTAGTATTGTGGTAGGTTTGTAGTGAGGTATGTGGTTAGGTTGTGTAGTGAGTAATGTGGTAGGTTGTGTGGGTGAGTCTGATGGAGTATGTGTGTGATGTAATGTGTTAGGTAGTGTATGGAGGTATGTGGTAGGTTGTGTGGTGAGGTATGTGTAGGTTGTGTAGTGAGGATTTGTAGGCTGTGTAGTGAGGTATGTGGTAGGTTGTGTAGTGAGGTATGTGGTAGGTTGTGTAGTGAGGTATGTTGGATGTTGTGAGGTTGAGGTATGTGGTAGCTGTGTAGTGAGTTATGTGGTAGGCTGTGAGTGGGTATGTGGTATGATGTGTAATGAGGTATATGTGGTAGGTTGTGTAAGTGAGGAATATGGTAGGTTGTGTGTGAGGTATGTGGTAGGATGTAGGTAGTGAGTGTATGTGGTAGCTGTCGATGTAAGTGAGTAAGTAGTAGGTTTGTAGTAAGTTGTCATAGGTATTGTGTGAGGTGTAAGTGTAGGCTGTGTATGGAGATAAATGCTGGCAGCTGGTGATGTGCTCAGCTTGTGCTGTGGTCATGCTAGTGGGGTGGTGGTGGCTAGTTGGTGGTGTGGTCGTGGTTCGTGGTTCGGTGCTTATTGCACGTGTGTTGTGTCGTGGTGGTGTGATGTCTGGAGCTCGTGTTGGTGGAGTTGTGGTTCTGGTAGCTCTTGGTGGTGCTGAGGTAGCTGGTGATGGTGGTACAGGTAGCTCCGGGTTGGTGGTGGGTAGTAAGCTGGTAACCTGGTGGTGGTGTCGTCATCAGCAGTCTCTCGTGAACACTGTGGTGGTACACGTTTCATCACAGTTCTTCTATGAATGCGCTGCACACACTCAGTGATGTTCTCCGTGTGGATGATAGACGCCTTGCTGTAGCTCTGTCTTATTAACCTGTGCGCTCAGTCCTGTGAATACCTCGTCAACCACCTATGTGTTGCTGTACATCACAGACGAGTCGTCAAGCACCTTGTGTATGCTGCATCACACTCGTTCATCCAGCACCTGTGTTGCGCATCAAGACGTCATCACACCTGTGTTTCTACTCACAGATTCCGTCCAGCACCTGTGATGCTGCATCACAGACTCAGACAGCACCTGTGTTGCTGCATCACAACGACAAACAGCACCTTGCTGCGCATTTCCCAGACATCACACACTTCCTGGGAGTTGGGATTCACACACTGAATATTTCTGGAATTTATGCGTCACAGAACGGACAGGAAGGTGGTGGTAAGTTTAAGATTTTCAAACTATAATTATAACAATCAGAGAAGACTGCAGTTTATATTGCCATCCACATGTGTAACATTATAGTCTACGGTAGCCTCCGTACAACCAGCCCACATGTGTAACATTATAGTCTACTGTAGCCCCGTACAACCATCCACATGTGTAACATCATAGTCTACTCTAGCCCCGTACAACCATCCACATGTGTATTATTATAGTCTACTGTAGCCCCGTACAACCATCCACATGTTAAACCATTATAGTCTACTGTATGCCCCGTATCAACCCCAAAATGTGTAACATTAGAGTGTCATACTGTAGCCCTGTACAACTCACCACCATGTGTTAATAATTATATTCCTTGAGAGCCGCTTAGCAACCATCCACATGGTAAATATATATCCTACTGTAGCCCCGAACTCGACACCATCCACATGTGAAATATAAACCTACAGTAGCCTCATACAACCCATTCCATGTATGTAACATTATAGTCTACTGTAGCCCCTATAGCACCATCCACATGTATAACATTAATACCTGCTGTAGCCCCTTACAATGCCTCCACATGTGTCACATTACATAGTCCTACTTGGAAGCCTTTTACAACCAACCCCCACGTAGTAACTATAGCCAACTGTAGCCCCTTACAACCATCCCACGTATGGTAACATTATAGCCTACATGTGATAGTCCCCATGCCACCATCCAGCGTATTTAAACATTATAGCCCTACTGAAGCCCTTACAACAATCCATGTATGTAACATAATAGCCTACTGTAGCCCCTTACTACCACATGTGTAACAATTAAACACAATGACTACTGTAAGCCCCTTACAACCATCCACGAATGTACATTGTAGCTACTGGTAGCTCCTATTACAAACCATCCAACGTATGTAACTATAGCCTACTGTAGCCCGTACATCCATATTTACATCAAGGACATAATTGCATCAAGGCTCAACTTGTCAAACTAACAGTTAATGAATGCTAATAATCCACAGTAAACGAAGATAATGAAATGTATTTCCAATTGATCAGCAAGAGCATTGTGCGTCACAAGTGAAGAGGTACGACCAAGCGATAAGAGCAATGTGTTGAACACAAGTGTTGGTGGTGGTGTGGTGTTTGGTGGAATGTCCTTGTGTCCACCACCACCAACCAGAACAAGTTTATCATATCCTTGTGTGAGGTGTCATCCTGCCGTCATGAATGTAATATAGACGTTCAAGCCACCTATCACTACATCCACGCAACGCTTGCTTGCTGCCTGTGTCTCCTCACCTAGTATTCACTAAGCGGGGGGGGGGAGGACCTTCCTTCACTTCTAAATAACCCGGGGGGGAGAGAGAGAGGGATGGTAATTACATTTGGGTCCAAGGAAGGGGAGGACAAATAAAGACTATTACACAAATTACATTCACTTCCAGAACCTGATTGTATTAATTGAAGTTTATTTACTGAACAACAATTTTTGTGTCAAAGATTTTTGTTGTGCACACTACCCCATGGTGTGGGTGGGAGTGTGGAAAATTTGTCTGGACTGCCTCCAAGTGAGTCGCTCCAACCCTGACAAACTCGTTGACAAAAAACCGAGCTCTATGAGGTCGGTACCTATCAGCCTCACAAAGTGCTTATAGGACAGATTTTCACAAACTGTTTTGATGTTGCAAGAAATCTCGCCTACAATGCACGTAAAAAGGACTATAACCATACTTGGTGTTGCAGCAATAACCTGATCTTCAACTTCCTAAGCTTAACCCCTTCTTGGACTTCCCCTCAGATACCACGGCCAACGGGAGCTTTAATTCCTGCAATATTCTAATCGTTAGTAGTGACCTGCCCTGCACCTCACAATATCTATATCCAGGGGTGTGTATCCCCGAGTACAACTATGCCAGACAGATACGAACACGCTTCTAGGTAGACCAAAGAACACAGGTACGTCACTGGGCTAGCACTGCCAGTTGCATACAGGCCTACAGTTCAACTCACAATTTGTCCCCAGACACTGCCAGAAATCCTAAGAGAAAGTGAGGTTTTGTCTTACGTAATGGGTCGGACGAGAGGTCATCACTGTAGCATCGGAGGTGCCTCTACCAGAATTTCCCCGGTCTCAAATGTGAACATACGCGTGGGGGGGGGGGGGGGGGGGGGGGGGGGGGGGGGGGGGGGGGGGCCGCCATCGCTTGATTCACGTGCACGTGTTGTCCAGTTGGGTCTGTCTATTTCACCTGATAGCAAGTGTTTGTACAAAGGTAATAACATCTGGATGTACATGCATAAAGCCCCCTTTATTGCAGAAAATTCTTTGCCACTTAAAGACTAACTAAGATTAACAAGACATAACAGTCTGGGAGTTCAAGAAATACAGAGAATCGAATATTCTATAGGTCATGCCTATGGCATTAACAGATTATTAATTGAGAGGAATTAACCAATGTTTTAACGACTGGGCAAGATTATAGCAGTGAAACAATGTTTTTTATATGTGTTCATTGACACACAAGTATTCATGTATATTATTACAACATATTTAGTTGCTGCTACATGATATATGTTAGGCGATAAAGGTGCTTTTAACAGTACTTTTGAACAATGCTGACTGAGACAGTGTTCTGAAGAATTCTGCCAGAAAGCTCTTTAGACATTGATTGGTAGCCCTTTTATGTACACCCACACCACTATAAACAACAATAAAAATCATGTAAAACTATAAATGATCCACACAGCTACGCAATCTAACACAGCATCTAGGAGGACATTGACATAAAGCAAACTGTGAATGTAGAACCCGAGACACATCTCAGACAACACTTTAGCTGCACTAACAAATGCAAGGAATAAAAAGCAATAGAACTTAAGCAACAGGAATGTGAACAGTTTGTTAATGATTAAATAGGCCACCCCTTAAAGTTTTGGCTTGGAAAGGTATTAAATAAAATAACCCCGAAAAAACTGCATGTTGCTCATCCCTTTCCTCTTGAAAAGCAAATGACCCTCATAAATGCACTGGTCCAAAACATCAAGGCATGAAAACCTTCCATCTCATATTAGAAAAAATTTATAGAGATACTCTGAAGAAATTTGAAACGATTAATTTTTATGAGCCAAAATATTGATGAGAAGTGATTGCCTCTTCACCGTGAGTAATGAATTAATAATGCATTAACGCGAAGGTCCGATCAACTGGCTCCGGAGAGGATGGTATAACCTATGATATTCTCAAAACTCTAAGGCACGTGCCTGATAACCCTTTGTTGGCACTGATAATCCAGTTTCACTGAGGTGTTCTTCCTACTTCCTGGACCAATAGTCTCAATTGTGACTATCCCAAGCCCCAACAGCCTGATACATTTAGCCGCTTCTTCTAAACATTTGATCCTTTGTAAAACTATTTGAAAGAATGGATTACCTTAAGCAGACTATACTACAGAAACAACCCCAACTTTTCCCCTACCTCTATGGGTTCATGAATGTATAAGGTGGTGCAGAACTGGTATTTTCACCTTTCTCACTGCACACAAACTCTACTAGTTTTACACTTTTTCTTGATCTAAAATCTGCATTTGATATTGCGAACAGAACGTTTATACTACATGAACTAGCCCAAAAGAATATATTGTTAAGAAAGGTATATAATACCGACAAGATGAAATAAGATACAAGTGAACATCTGAGGTATCTTCATTGTAACGTTAGCCATCCAGTGCTTTATCAATACAAAATCTAGGACATAACTTGAATACAGTAGAACTATTTAACATAAGATAGTAATCAGTCCCTCAACCTAGGAGTAGGTGTGAAGAGGCACATAGTCGTGAGATTCTAAGCAGAAGAAAGCCTGGGCGCTTATATAGTAACGTCAGGTGTAGCAGACGAGGGCATAGTGCCCTGGTAGGCGGGATATCCCCATTGGAACAGGTCCTTCCATGACATAACCTTCACGCTACCGAACCTACTACTACTACAACTAACCCATCTCTTTGGGAAGGACCAACCTTCCACTGGGAATCCAGCTCCACATAGACACATTCTCCTCGTCTGCATCATCAACGCACTTGATAGTATTACTCATATATAAGCACTCAGGCTCCTTATATTTCTGCTTCAGAATCTCCACGACTATGTGCTCTTCACACCTCTCCTAGGTTGAGGACTGATTAAACCTCATCTTCTGTACATAGTTCTACTGTCTTCAAGTTAAGTCCCTAGATTTTAATATGATAAAGCCACTGGCGGCGAAACGTCTACAATACAAGATACCCAGATGTATTGTCACTTGTGTCTTAATTTCATCTTGTCGGTAATTATTGACCATTCATAAACAACTTGTCAGACACTGCAACATCATTGAAATCTTGACTTCTGACGGTCCAATACATAACCTTCTGACGCTAACAACGACAACTACTACTACAACTAACCCACCCATCTCTTATTGGGAAGGACCTACTTTCACAACACTCTAGGGGACAATCCCGCCTACACCATTGACTAATGCCCTCGTCGCACACACCAGACTTACTATATAAGCGTCGAAGGCTCCTCTGCTTCAGAATCTCCCACGACTTGTGCTCTTCACCACACCTACTCCTAGGTTATGCATGGACTGATTACCCTATCATCTTCTGTCAACAGTAAAAGGACCACAGTGCAACTAATGTGACATTTAATTGTGGCAACCTTTCCACATCTCCTCAATGACTTTAATCAAGCCCTTACCAAACAATACATGACAGAGGGTATATAGTTGGACTTTCAACAAGTACAACTATAGTCTTCCTTGTCACGTGGATCATCTACCGTCTATGTGGAAAGGCAGTACGCTATATGTGAGCATCACCTCTTACCGCTCATTTTGAGGTAAATAATTTTAGTTACACAGCTAGGTCCCTCCTGTCCAAGCACATCAGCTTAAAAATATTGACCAAAATTGCCTCCCAATTTTCACCAGGATTAAACATACAGGTAAACATAGTTTCAGGGAGTATTGGTCCAAGACCATATTATTTGTTGGAGCAGACACTGATTAACTGCCTGGTTTACACATTTTAAATTTATTCAGGCTGACTTTACAAAAAGAATCTTTTCCTCTAATTCATACTTTACATTATACTGCTTATCACGAGATCTACGTCAGTCTCATTCTACACACAGGTTTACTAACAAATCTCCTTCGATATATGTTTAATATAATTTGTATGAATCAAATCTATTACCTACAGCATCTAAATTACAATTTATAAAGCATCAGTATTCACAGTTTCTTGATTCATTAATTCCAAACATTAATTATACATGTCCTTGTTACATGACCCTTTCTAGCTTGCAGTGACGCTTCTTTGCTCATATTCCCATATGTTTGTCTTCAATATTAATTTCCTCAAGTTCAGAGCCATGATTGCTATGTATTAAATTTAACCCAACATATAACACTGCCACAACCTACCTTTGGAATAAATCCCAGTCTTACTTGACAGCTCTGGCAATTATTGTAAAAAATTGTAATATAAATTTTAAAAGTACATTTATACAAACTTGGCTCATCAGAAATAAATATTATACAAATTAATTAAATCCCTTGCCAGCAATTTGGCAATAGCAAACATTAATATTACACAATATAATCTTTATCCACAACTTATGTCTTATCATTACACATACACAGATAAAAATCTTGGCCAGAATTTTCGATAGTCAATAGTAATGTAATAATTATAATCCATCACACACAATTAAGTAAAATTAATATTATACCCCATAATATGAATTAGCAACACCTGGCTATCAATAACACATACACTGATATAAATCTGGCCAGAATTTGTCTTAACAAATTTATATTATACAAATTAATATAAACTTAGCGAGACTAGACTTATCAAAATTCATATTGTAATAAATATAATCCACAACACATTAAATAAAACTGTGAACTTACATTCACACTCCTTCTTCATTTCACATATAATTATTATAATTAACTAATTAATGAACTTCACTGATCTATACCTCCAGTTCAAGAAGGACCATGGACAAATTAAAATGTGGAAAATTAGCATTTATCTGAATTTAAACCTAATTATGTACATAACAGTAAATGATAACAAAGATAATTATTATTTTATCATATTACATATACAAGTTAGGAATTTGGGACACCTAGGTCGCAAAATGTCCCCCGACTCGATACCTACCACTGTCATAAAACACACAAGTTGCTCTCTACCTATTAATAAACCAAATGAAAAATACATCACCAGGATGCTGTAAATATAAAATTTGTGGACCGTATATTAAAAAAATGATAATACATAAATTACATCACAAATACATATAACAGAAGAAAATATATCTTCATGTCACTCACCAATTTACTGATATAAAGTTGTATCATTGTCTCAGAAAACTCACAAACTAAATTTATGAAAACACTGGCCAGAATTATAACACAAATCAGAGAGCTTATCTGATTCCCTTGGAGCTGTCCTTGGTCCAGTCGTCTGATATCACAAGTTACTGCCGGAATGCATGTTCCAACCAATTCTCGCCTCCTATTTAGAGGTGTCAGCCCAATTTTAACCTCTAGAACACGAAAATTCCTTCCCATTACACTAACGTTTGTTATCCAATTCAAACCCAGATGGCGAGTCACATCTGCCAAGAACGCAGCTTTCCGTTTTCTATGATCAAGAATTATTATATAATACAGTATGGCCATCTAATTACATATAAATACTGAATTTCTGGAAAATATATACAGTATTTTCCACAACTCCTTCATGATAAAGTTATGTTAGCCAAGAAGAGTACCCAGAAGGAGAATGTAGAATATGACTTTGGTATAACTGTCTAGCTTAGGAATAATATTAGGCGTGAAGTAAATAATGAAAATGATTGGTATAGGAATGCAGTTAGAAGCCTGAGTAGATCTATAACCCACTATGATAACATGAACGTAGATAAGTATGTTTATGGAGCAACTTGCAATGTGAACAGACTGACTGATGTTGTAGTGGCCAGGCTTAGGCTTGTTACAAGTACGTCTCTGGCAGTTTATAGGAAGACACACAGATGTGATGAATCAAACCTAAATGAAAAATATGTAGATCAGTGCATATGGTCACTCTCTGACAACACAATGAGCTTAATTGTCCCACTTATTGAGGATAACAGAGACAGAACAGTATAATAAACCTTATGTGACATGTCAACTATCTTATTAAAGAAAATAAGAAACCAGATAACTAAGCACTTTCCACAATTTGTCATTCACAGATAGTGAACTATAGATATGTAATAAAAATCCATAGTAATCCTGTTTAACCCTTGGGGCCTAGTTCCTAGGCCTTTTGGTGTACATCCATACAAGCTCTTGCCGCTACCGTCCACAGATGGATATGGTGCACAATAAACTAGCCACTTCGTGGCAAAAATCAAAATCTAATTTTATGTACATGGAATTTTTTAAAGATTTGGCCAATTTTTGTGCCTCGGTATTGGTGTCTGTGGTTTGTCTTGCGAAATGTGCAACTATCCAGCAAAGATAGCTTCAGTTCGGGAATTAATAATAGCATTTATCGTTTCTGTAAATGAAGGATGTCACAGTATAACTAGTGAATGTTTTTGTATAGTGAATACGTTATCATGGCTTCGAAATAATGGGGAAGGTGTTGTCTAGCAGGGGATTGTGTGATCATTTGCACTGCAGCTTTTTCTTGCGTTATTATTGGCTTTAGGTGATTTGTCGTTGTAGAGCCCCAGGTACAAATAGCATAGGTGAGGCAGGAGTAGATTAGTGAATAGTATAGTGTAATTAGTGTTGTTTGTGGTACAGAATGTATCTTTGAGAGGCTGCCAACTGTCCTGGATACTTTTATTCGTTATGTACTGGATATGGGTGTTGAATTTCAAGGTGCAGACCCAGAATTTTTCCATCTTTATGTTTAGCAATAAGGGTATTTGTGTTAAAACACAATGTTTACAGACAATCACACTTACTCTGCTTATCAAACATAATGTAGAAGGTTTTGTCAATATTAAGTATGAGTTTATTAGCAGTCATTCAGGTAGTTACTTTTATGAGCTCTTCATTAACAATAGTGTTGAGTGAGGCAAGATTAGGGTGGGACATGACAAAAGTTGTCATCATCAAAGAGAATAGGTGTTAGTTGTGATAAAGTTGGAAGGTCGTTGGTGTATGAAAGGAAAGTATGACGCCAAGAACGCTTCCAAGCCAAACTGGCGGGGTGTGAGGATGCTTTGTGATGTTATGAAGTCTTATAATTTCTTGTGTATGAGTTTCTCAAAGATTTTGGTTAGTAAAGGCAAGTTTGATACTTGCAGTGGTCATGAACTACTTACAGTGGTCATGAAATACTTACAGTGGTTATGAACTACTTGCAGTGGTCCAGGACACTCATGGCAGTGGTCATGAACACTTGCAGTGGTTATGAACTACTTGCCAGTGGTCTGAACTACTATGCAGTGGTCATGCACTACTACAGTGCTACAGAAAATACTTACAGTGGTTATGAACTACTGCAGTGGTCACGAACTACAGCAGTGTGTCATGAACTACCTTGCACGTTGGTCATGACAACTACTTACAGTGGTTGATGAACTACTTGTCAGTGGTTATGAACTACTTGCAGTGGTCATGAACTACTTGCAGTGGTCATGAACTACTTGCAGTGGTTATGAACTACTTGCAGTGGTCATGAACTACTTGCAGTGGTCATGAACTACTTGCAGTGGTTATGAACTACTTGTCAGTGGTCTGTAACTACTTGCAGTGGTCAAGAACTATTGCAGTGTGTTATAACTACTTGCAGTGGTTTTAGAACCTATCTTGCAGTGGTCATGAACAACTTGCAAGTGGCTATGAACTACTTGCAGTGTCATGAACTACTTACCAGTGGCTAATGAACTACTGCAGTGGTCACATGAACTACTTACATGGATCATGAACTACTTGCATTGTCATTAAACTACTTACAGTGGTCATGAACTACTTGCAGTGGTCATGAACTACTTGTAGTGGTCATGAACTACTTGCAGTGGTTATGAACTACTTGCAGTGGTTATGAACTACTTGCAGTGGTTATGAACTACTTGCAGTGGTTATGAACTCTTGCAGTGTTATAACACTGGCAGTGGTCATAACCTTGCATGTCATGAACTACTTGCAGTGGTTATGAACTACTGCACAGTAGGTTATAACCACTGTGCAGTGGTCATGAACTACTTGCAGTGTTATGAACTAAATTGCAGTGGTTATGAACTACTAGCAGTGTGTCAATGCGTAACTACCTTGCAGTGGTCATGAACTACTCTGCAGTGTTATGAACACTTGCAGTGGTTAAGAACTATACTTGTCAGTGGTCATGAACTTATCTTGCAGTGGTTATGTGAACTACTTGCAGTGGTATTAATGAACTACTTGCAGTGTTTATGAACTACTTGCAGTGGTATGAACTACTTGCAGTGGTCATGAACTACTTACAGTGGTTATGAACTACTTGCAGTGGTTATGAACTACTTGCAGTTACATGAACACTACTTTGCAGTGTGGTTATGAACTACTTGCAGTGGTTAAGAGGCTAACTTGCAGTGGTCATTAACTACTTGCAGTGGTCATAGAACTACTTGCAGTGGTGTCATTCGACTACTATACATGTGGTTAGAACTACTTGCAGTAGAGGTTATATGACTACTTGCGTGGTCAAGAACTACTTGCAGTGGGTTATGACTACTTGCAGTGGTTAAGATGAACTACTTGCAGTGGTATGAACACTTGCAGTGGTTATATGAACTACTTGCAGTGGTTTAAGAACAACTTGCCGTGGATTATGACTACTTGTCAGAGACTGTCATGAACTACTTGCAGTGGTCATGAACTACTTGCAGTGGTTATGAACTACTTGCAGTGGTTATGAACTACTTGCAGTGGTCATGAACTACTTGCAGTGGTATGAACTACTTGCAGTGGTTATGAACTACTTGCAGTGGTCATGAAATCTACTTGCATGTGTCATGAAACTACTTGCAGTGGTTTGAAACTACTTGCAGTGGTTATGAACTACTTGCAGTGGCTTGAACACTTGCAGTGTTATGAACTACTTGCATAGATATGACTACTTGCAGTGTTGTAATGAACTACTTGCAGTGGTTATGAACTACTTGCAGTGGTCATGAACTACTTACAGTGGTTATGAACTACTTGCAGTGGTTATGAACTACTTGCAGTGGTCATGAACTACTTGCAGTGGTTATGAACTACTTGCAGTGGTTATGAACTACTTGCAGTGGTCATGAACTACTTGCAGTGGTCATGAACTACTTGCAGTGGTCATGAACTACTTACAGTGGTTTATGTAACTACTTGCAGTGGTTATGAACACTTCAGTGGTTCACAGAACTGACTTTGCAGTGGTCACTAACTACTTGCAGAGTTATGAACTACTATCATGGTATATGAACTACTTACAATGTGGTTATGCCAACTACATCTTATGCAGTAGTGTTTCTGAAGCTACTTACCAGTGGTTATGAACGTACTTGCATGGTCATGACTAACTTGCATGCTATGAGCTACTTGCAGATGGTTACATAAACTACTTGCAGGGGTTATGACCTACTTGCAGTTGTTACTGAATTATCTCATGCAGTGTGGATATGAAACTACTTGCAGTGTTATGAACTACTTAGCAGTGGTTATGAACTACTTAGCAGTGGTCCTGAATCTACTACGCAAGTGGACATGAACTACTTGTCAGTGGGTTATGAACTACTTGCAGTGGTCATGACTACTTGCATGGCCTATGAACTACTTCAGTGGGTTAAGAACTACTTGCATTTTATGAACTACTTGCAGTGGTTATAGAACTACTTACAGTGGTATGCAACTACTTGCAGTGGTTATGAAACTAACTTCAGTGGTTATGAAACACTGATTGGTTAGAAACAACTTACAGTGGTTATGAACTACTTGGCAGTGGTCATGAACTACTTGCAGTGCTATGAACTATTTGCAGTGGTTATGAACTACTTGCAGTGGTTATGAACTACTTGCAGTGGTCATGAACTACTTGCAGTGGTCATGAACTACTTGCAGTGGTTATGAACTACTTGCAGTGGTCATGAACTACTTGCAGTGGGCTAGTTTTCTCGCCTGTGTTTCAAGACGTATAGGGCCGAGAGACTTCAACATGCCCAGTAATTTAACAGTCCTTATTGTACTTATACGTGGCCAGTGAAAATTCCCTGTACATTCTCCAGGTCTGTAATTTTGACTGCCTGAAAAGGGAGGCAGCGATATTCCCCAGCCTAGAGAAAAGCAATATTATTATTATTATTATTATTATTATCATTATTAATCATCATAATCATCATGAGGGAGCGCATAATCCGTATGAACTGGCGCACAGATCCAATTCCCTAGATCAAGATCCCCTCACCAGCGTCAAGGAACCTCCCTTGAGGGGTAGAGAAAACAAGCAATTTGAAGAATATCATCATTGGTTTTGCGTCCCTAGTTTTGAAAGTTTCTCATTATCGTCCTATCATTTTTTCCTAAGCAGATGGTTAGAACATTGTTTGTCGATTTTTGAACGTTATATTCTTTGACAATGTCACTCAACAGGTCCTTCACCTTAGTTTTTCGCTCTATTGTGTGCTTGGAATTCGTTTTATACTCCGATCCAGTTTTTATTTTCTCGAGTTTTCCATAGCGGAATAATTGAAAATCCCGTCTTATTGAACTACATGTTTTCTCTGGGCCTGTTTAAATAATTGATTAATGTGCACGCTATGGAGGATATGCTGTGTCCTCGATGGATGAACACAGCGTCATGCAAATTCATAAATCATCACAAAGGAGGATATGAATGTTGTGGCTTACATCCTATGTCAGATACGAGGATGTCGAAAAGGAACAGCTTTTCACTGTAGCCGCCTCTGACTTGACTCTGTTTGCTATTACTTTTTGTGTTCTATTTGTTAGAAGTATAGATCCGTCCACCCCACTTTTTCTGTTTATTCCTTCATCACACATTTTGTGTGCTGTTACACCATGGTCGCACTTGTCGAAGCTTTTCACAAGTCTTGTTTTTATTACATCTGCATTTTGGTTTGTCCTCCAGTGCATCAAAGACCATGTCAGTAGTTGGCATAGGCACGAGCCACCTGCTCTGAAATTGTTGGGTATCCAAGTGGTTGGCGATCTTGCTTCTTAGAACCCTGTCAAAGATTTTTGTGATGTGGGGCGTTAGTCTGTAATTCTTTGCAACTAGTTTACTGCCACCTTGTGAGTGAGCTATGTGCCCCGATTGTTTTTATGACGTGGGATGATCCCTGTGTCTGTGCTCCTTCTCCATAGAATATGTAAGGCACGTGAAAGGGGTTTTTTGCAGTTCTTGATGAACACGGAGTTCCAAGAGTCTGAGCCTGGGGCAAAGTGCATGAGCATGTCATTTTCTCAAAGACTTGTGGTGTTAGGATTATATAAGAAAGTCTTAAATTAACCAAATTTTGAATCTCTGTCATAAAATATGCATTTAGATTATTGACTCAGTCTGATTAGCAACTCACTAAACGCTGAGTCACACTGAGACTTTAGTATCTCACTCATTTCTTTGCTGTCATTTGTGTAAGTACAATCTCGTCTAAGCGAGGGTCCAATACTGGATGTTGTTTTTGCCACAGATTTGGCAGTAAAAAGTTTTTTTTTTCAGTTTCATTTATGGCTTTAAGTTCTTGTGTTTCTTGGTTCATGTATGATTCATTAAGCTCAAGTTCGCTATCTTTTATTTCTGTGGCCAGTGCTTCCTTCCGTATTGCAGATAAAATGGCCCCTTTAAGCAGCTCTGTGATTCTTCACCTTCACCTATGGAGGATTCGTCTCTCTAGTTTATATCTTCTCTTCTTTTTTCTTAGGTAATGTGATTTGAGCATACGTCAAGTGAGGAATGTAGTAGGTTGTGTAGTGAGGTCATGTGGTAGGTTGTGGTGAGGTATGTGGTAGGTGAGTAGTGAGGTATGTGGTAGGTTGTGTGGTGAGGTATGTGGTATGGGGGGGGGGGGGGGTTGTGTATTGAGGTATAGGTAAAGGTTGTTTAGTGAGGTATGTGGTAGGTGTGTGGGTGAGGATGTGTATGTTGTGTATATGAGGGAGTAGTAGGTTTTGTAGTGGAGGTATGTGTACGTTTTGTAGTGAGGTATGTGTAGGTTTGTAGTGAGGTATGTGGTAGGTTGTGTGGTGAGGTATGTGGTAGGTTGTGTAGTGAGGTATGTGGTAGGTTGTGTGGTGAGGTATGTGGTACGTTGTGTAGTTGAGGTATTTAGTAGGTGTGTGGTAGAGGTATGTGGTAGTGTATGGTGAGTATGTGGTAGTTGTGTGTGAGGTATGTGGTAGGGTTGTGTAGTGAGGTAATAGTGGTAGGATTGTGTGGTGAGGTATGGGTAGGTTGTGTATTGAGGTATGAGGTAGTTTGTGTTGTGAGTATGTGGGAGTGTTGTGTAGTGAGGTATGTGGTAGTTGAGTGGTGAGGTATGTGGTAGTTGTGTGGGAGATTATGTGGGTAGGTTTGTGGTGAGGTACTGTGTAGGTTTGTGTGGTGAGGTATGTATAGGTTGTGAGGAGAGGTATAATGGTGTTGTGGTGAGGTATGTGGTAGTTGTGTAGTGGAGTATTTGATTAGGTTGTGTGGTGAGGTATGTGTAGATTGTGTATGAGGTATGTGGTAGGTTGTGTGGTAAAGTGTATGTGGTAGGTATGGTGTAGTGAGGTATATGGTAGGGTTGTGTAGTGAGGTATTGGTAGGTTGTGCTGAGGTATGGGTATGTTGTGTGGTGAGGTAATTGGTAGGTTGTGTAGTGAGGTATGTGGTAGGTTTGTGTGGTAAGGTATGTGGTAGGTGTTAGTTGAGGTATGGTCGGTTGTATAGTGAAGTATGTGGTAGGTTGGGTGTGAGTATGTGGTAAGTTGTGTGGGGAGGTATGTGTAGGTTGTGTGGTATGTGAGGGTTTGGTGAGGTATGTGGTAGGTTTGTGTGGTGAGGTATGTGGTAGGTTGTGTGGTGAGGTAAGTGGTAGGTTGTGTGATGAGGTATATGGAGTTGTGGAGTAACGATATTGGTAGATTGTATGGTGAGGATGTGGTAGTTGGGTGATGGTATGGGTAGGTTGTGTAGTAAGGTATGTGGTAGGTTGTGTAGTGATGTTATTGCAGGTTGTGTGGTCAGTATGTGGTAGGTTGTGTGGTAGGTATGTGTAGGTTGTTGGTGAGGTATGTGTTATGTTTTGTGGTGAGGTATTGGTAGTTGTGTGGTGAAGTATATGGCAGGTTGTGTGGTGAGGTAATGTGGTAGGTTGTGGTAGGTATGTGGTAGGTTGTGTGTGAGGTATGTGGCAGGATGTATGGTGAGTATGTGGTAGGTTTGTGGTGGTGAGGTAAGTGGTATGGAGTGTGGTGAGGTATGTGGTAGGTTTGGTGACACGGTATGTGGTATGGTTGTGTGCTGAGGTAATTTGGTAGTTTTGGTGAGGTTATGTGGTAGGTTGTGTGGTGAGGTATGTGGCCAGGATGTATGAAGTGAGGTATGTGGTAGTGTTGTGTGATGAGGTATATGCAAGGTTTTTGTGAGGTAGTGTAGTTTGTTTTGTGAGGTATGTGGTAGGTTGTGGGTGAAGTATGTGGTAGGTTTAAAGTAGTGAGGCATGTGGTACGTTGTGTGGTGAGGTATGTGTAGGTTGTGTGGTGAGTATTGTAGGCTGTGTAGTGAGGTATGTGGTAGGTTTAGTGAGGTTGTGGTAGTTGTGTGGTGAGGTATATGTGGTAGGTTGTATGGTTAGTATTGGTAGGTAGGGAGAGGTTATGTTGGAAGGTTGTGTGGTGAGGTAGGGTGGTAGGTTGTAAGAGGTATATGGCGGGTTTGTTTGCTGAGTATTGTAGGTGTGTGTGAGGTAGGTGGTAGGTTGTGTGTGAGGTATGTGGTAGGTTGTGTGGTGAGGTATGTTTTAGTTGTGTGGTGAGGTATGTGTAGGCTTGAGAATTGAGAAATTTGTAGGTTTGGTGTGGTAGTATTGTGGTAGGTTTGTAGTGAGGTATGTGGTTAGGTTGTGTAGTGAGTAATGTGGTAGGTTGTGTGGGTGAGTCTGATGGAGTATGTGTGTGATGTAATGTGTTAGGTAGTGTATGGAGGTATGTGGTAGGTTGTGTGGTGAGGTATGTGTAGGTTGTGTAGTGAGGATTTGTAGGCTGTGTAGTGAGGTATGTGGTAGGTTGTGTAGTGAGGTATGTGGTAGGTTGTGTAGTGAGGTATGTTGGATGTTGTGAGGTTGAGGTATGTGGTAGCTGTGTAGTGAGTTATGTGGTAGGCTGTGAGTGGGTATGTGGTATGATGTGTAATGAGGTATATGTGGTAGGTTGTGTAAGTGAGGAATATGGTAGGTTGTGTGTGAGGTATGTGGTAGGATGTAGGTAGTGAGTGTATGTGGTAGCTGTCGATGTAAGTGAGTAAGTAGTAGGTTTGTAGTAAGTTGTCATAGGTATTGTGTGAGGTGTAAGTGTAGGCTGTGTATGGAGATAAATGCTGGCAGCTGGTGATGTGCTCAGCTTGTGCTGTGGTCATGCTAGTGGGGTGGTGGTGGCTAGTTGGTGGTGTGGTCGTGGTTCGTGGTTCGGTGCTTATTGCACGTGTGTTGTGTCGTGGTGGTGTGATGTCTGGAGCTCGTGTTGGTGGAGTTGTGGTTCTGGTAGCTCTTGGTGGTGCTGAGGTAGCTGGTGATGGTGGTACAGGTAGCTCCGGGTTGGTGGTGGGTAGTAAGCTGGTAACCTGGTGGTGGTGTCGTCATCAGCAGTCTCTCGTGAACACTGTGGTGGTACACGTTTCATCACAGTTCTTCTATGAATGCGCTGCACACACTCAGTGATGTTCTCCGTGTGGATGATAGACGCCTTGCTGTAGCTCTGTCTTATTAACCTGTGCGCTCAGTCCTGTGAATACCTCGTCAACCACCTATGTGTTGCTGTACATCACAGACGAGTCGTCAAGCACCTTGTGTATGCTGCATCACACTCGTTCATCCAGCACCTGTGTTGCGCATCAAGACGTCATCACACCTGTGTTTCTACTCACAGATTCCGTCCAGCACCTGTGATGCTGCATCACAGACTCAGACAGCACCTGTGTTGCTGCATCACAACGACAAACAGCACCTTGCTGCGCATTTCCCAGACATCACACACTTCCTGGGAGTTGGGATTCACACACTGAATATTTCCTGGAATTTATGCGTCACAAACGGACAGGAAGGAGGGGGTAAGTTTTAGATTTCAAAACTATAATTATAAACAATCAGAGAAGACTGCAGTTATATTGCCATCCACATCATGTTGAAAACATATAGTCTACGGTAGCCTCCGTACAACCAGCCCACATTTGTAACCATTATAGTCGACTGTAGCCCCGTACAACCATCCACAATGTAACATCATAGTCTACTCTTGCCCCGTACAACCATCCTATTACAGTGGTCATGAAATACTAACACTCGTCATGAACTACTAACAGTCGTCATGAACTACTAACAGTCGTCATGAACTACTTACAGTCGTCATGAACTACTTACAGTGGTCATGAACTACTTACAGTGGTCATGAACTACTTACAGTCGTCATGAACTACTTACAGTGTTCAAGAATTATTTACTGTGGGATTAAGTTGGTAATACAAACGTCAGTTGTCACAAAAACTTAGTGAAGCAAAGATGTTGCATAACCGCTTGTCAAGGCCAACCTAACTAATTCTTGGATTGCAGGTTGAGTGACAGTTGCTCGTTGCTGTTGCCGTAGTTGTGGCTATTGTTGCTGTGGCTGCAGCAGTAGTATGAGTATGAGGCGACGAAGTGGTGGGGCTAGGTGTGGCTGGTGCTGGGGCTGCAGTTCTAGCTGCCTCATACCTCTATGATGACGACCAACATACCAAGGTAAACTAATACTCAATATTATTATCCACGTTATACCATTGTCTGTCATACATAGTTACACATTATACCGTTGTCTAACATAGTTACACATTATACCGTTGTCTAACATAGTTACACATTATACCGTTGTCTAACATAGTTACACATAGTTACACTACAGGCAGCACACTCCACCAATATTCAATACACTAAACCTACCCACCATACAAAACATCCATACTTATTACTGCACCTATTACATACATAGAACACTTAACTCTGATATTAACCCTCCCCTCAAACATCTCCTTGCCAACCTCAACAGAACACATGACCATAACACAAGGCACAGATCACTCTTTGATGTTCCTCGTGTCCATCTCACACTATGCAAAAACCCAATGCACATAAAAGGCCCTAAAATCTGGAATTCATTACCTGTAAATATAAAAGAAACACTATCTGTTTATAAATTCAAGTCTCTTCTCAAAGATCACTTACTCACCCAAAACCAATAAATACTGAATAACTGAACCTTATAAATTGTATATCTTAAATGTTTCTCACAATTATATCACATAAATGTTAAACCTAAAACCCAATCTAACTTTATTATTTTTTAAATTCACTACCTAACAAATACTCCATACGACTGAATGTACAACAATGCATGCAACCATATGACCTGTCTTTGTAATACTCACTTGTGCTTTATAGTAATCTGTTTTACATTAATTGTTTTATCACTGATTTCATCATTGCTTAGTTAATCTTAAGTTAATTTTAAGCCAGCCCGTAATGCTATGCATAGTATAAGTGGCTTTGGCATGTGCTCTTAATCTGTATTTTTTTGTATACCTTGGTATGTGTGCTCAATTGGAATAAATAAATAATAAATTATAACCGTTGTCTAACATAGTTAACATTATCCAGTTCGTCTAACATAGTTACACTTTACAGTTGTCTAACTAGTTTTCACATTATACCGTTGTCTAACATAGTTACAACATTATACCGTGGTCTAACTGTTACACAACTTATACTCATTGTCTAACATTACATAGTTAAAATACCATGGTCTAACATAGTTACCATACCCGTTGTCTAACATTACGGTTTACACTTTATACCGTTTTGTCTATTATAAGTTACACATTATTTCGTTGTCTAACTTACATAGTTACTAATTTACGTTGTCTAAATAAATAGTTTCACAATTATACCATGTTTAATACAGTTAAACACATACCGTTGTCTAACTTACATAGTTAATCTTTATACCGTGTCTTCATACGGTTGCACCTTTACCGTTGTCTAACATACGGTTACACATTATACCGTTTTTGTATACATAGTTACACATAACCGTTGTCTAAACTTATGGTTACACATTATATATAACGTTGTCTAACATTGGTTAAACATACATTGTCTAACTCAGTACACATTATACCGTTGTCAAACATACGGTTAACATTATACCGTTGTCTAACATATTGGTTACACATTATAGTCTTTGTCTAACATACATAATACACATTAATTTGTAGTCTAACATGTTACACATTATACGTTGTCTACAGTACGGTTACACCATTATACCGTTGTCTAACTTATGGTTACACTTTATACCATTGTCTATACATTCGGCTACACATTTTATTACTGTTGTCTAACATTGTTACACTTTATACCGTTGTCTAACTACGGTTTACACATTATACCGTTGTTTACATAGTTAAACATTATACTAGTTTGTCTAACATAGCTTACATACTGATTACCGTTGTCTTACAAATACGGTTACACTTTATACCGATTGTATTCATTGTTACACATCATCCGCTGGCTAACATACATACTTACACATTATAAGCCGATATCATACATGATTACAACATAGATTATCATACATAGTTACACATACAGTTTTTAAGTGTTCTCTGGTTTCTTGTTCATTATTACTAATTAGTTAGACCTTGTTTTTTAAAGATTAAATTTCAGACATGTCTGGGTTGACTGGTTGAGAAAGACCGATTTTTTTAATACAAGATTGTTGAATATTTAATTAATTTAGAAAATTGTGTTGATTACTTCGGGATGTATTGAATGCATGTTTGCTCTTCCTGTTGTTGTGTTGAATTAAGTAGGTAGAAATGTTTAGAATCAATGTTCTACCTGTTGTTGTTGTTGTTGTGGTTGTTGGCTGTGTTGCTTCTCTGATTCTTGAAGACAACTGCCTGCTTGATTATTTAGTTGTGCTGCTTGTTTAATATTACACTGATAGTTGTTTGACTTCATAGTGTTGTTTGCCTGTTAAGTTCCTCTTGACTTAATAAAGAGTACTGTTAATTAATGAAGAATACTGTTACTTAATATAAAGTTCTGTTACTTAATATAGAATACTGTTTTTTACTTAATAAATTCTGTTAATTAATGAAGAATACTGTTACTTAATATAAAGTTCTGTTACTTAATAAAGAATACTGTTACTTAATATAAAGTACTGTTACTTAATAAAGAATACTGTTACTTAATAAAGAATACTGTTAATAAAAAGTAGTTACTTAATAAAGAATACTGTTACTTATAAGAATTACTGTTTACTTAATAAAGGATACTGTTACTTAACGAAAAATCTGTTTCTTAATAGAAGATTACTGTTACTTTATATTATTGAGTTTTACCTGGAGTCTGACCTGGAGAGAGTATCGGAGGTCAACGCAGCCACGAGGCCCGGTCTGTGACAGCCTCCTCGGTGAGTTCACGCGCCTGATCAACCAGGCTGTTGCTGCTGGCTGACGCAACCAACGTACGAGCACAGCCCGGCTGATCAGGAACTGACTTTAGGTGCTTGTCCTGTGCCGCTTGAATGTCTGCCAGGGATCTGTTGGTAATCCCCCTTATGTGTGCTGGGAGGCAGTTGAACAGTCTCGGTCCCATGACACTTATTGTATGGTCTTCTTAACGTGCTTGTGTCACCCTTGTATTTAATTGGGGGGATGGTGATTGTCTGCACAAGTCTTTTGCTTTCGTTGTGAGTGAGTTTCGTGTGCAAGTTCGGTACTATTTCCTCTAGGATTTTTCCAGAGTGTATTTAATCTTGGTATCTCTCGCTCTGCGTTACAGGGAATACAGGTTTTAGAAACCTCAAGCTGTCCCAGTATTTGAGGGGTTTTATCTCCGTTATGCGCAGCCAGTGAAATTTCTCGTACATTTTCTAGAGCAGTCGTCTCACACGGCAATTTCTCCTGCCTGGAAAGGTGCTGTTAGAGTGCAGAAATATTCCAGGCCAAGATAGAACAACTGTGACCTGAGAGTGTCATTTGGGCTTGGCCTCCCTGTTTTGAAGGTTCTCATTAGATCCATCATGTCATTTTTCTAGCAGTTGCGATTGATACAATGTTATGGTCTTGAGGTGAGATCCTCCGACATAATCACTCCAGTGTCTTTTTGCGTTGGTGTTTCGCTCTATTTTGTGGCCAGAATTTGTTTTTACTCTGATGAAGATACTAATTTCCTCCATGTTGACCCTATCTGAGTAATTGAAATTTCTCATCCGTTGAAACTTCTATTGTTTTCAGCAGCCACACTGAAAGTTTGGTTCGAGGTCGCATGGAAGCCTTTGCATGTGTCTGCTAATGGATGACACGCTGTCATGCTGATTAGGGTGTCATCTGCAAAGGATGGACACGGTGCTGTGGCTGGACATCCTTGTCTATGGTCGGATATGAGGATGGGAAACAAGTATTGGGATGATAGTACGGTGCCGCTTGTTGGAAACAGAGCTTTTCACCGTAGTGCCTCGGACTTTACTGTTGACCGACTCTCTTGTGTTATGTTAGTGAGGATAATTATTGATCCATCGACCTACTTGTCCTGTTATTCCTTTAGCGCGCATTTTGTGCGCTATACGCCATGGTCACACTTGTCGAAAGGCTTTTGCAAAGTCTGTATATATTACATCTGCATTCTTTTTGTCTTCTAGTGATTTAGGACCTTGTCGTAGTGATCCAGTAGTTGAGACAGACAGGAGCGACCTGTTCTAAACCCATGTTGCCCTGGGTTGTGTAACTGATGGGTTTCTAGATGGGTGGTATCTTGCTTCTTAGGCCCTTTCAAAGAGTTTTTATGATATGTGGATGTTAGTGCTATGGTCTGTAGTCTTTGCTGTTGCTTTACTGCCCCCTTTGTGGAGTGGGGCTATGTCTGTTGTTTTTAGTAACTGAGGGACGACCCCGTGTCCATGCTCCCTCTCCATAGGATGGAAAAGGCTCGTTGATAGGGGCTTCTTGCAGTTCTTGATGAACACAGAGTTCCATGAGTCTGGCCCTGGGGCAGAGTGCATGGGCATGTCATTTATCGCCTGTTCGAAGTCATTTGGCGTCAGGATAACATCGGATAGGCTTGTGTTAATCAAATTTTGTGGCTCTCTCATAAAAATTCATTTTGATCTTCAGACTCTCAGGTCTGGTTAGCGGCTTGCTAAAAACTGAGTCATATTGGGACTTGAGTAGCTCACTCATTTCCTTGCTGTCATCTGTGTAGGACCCATCTTGTTTAAGTAGGGGCCCAATACAGGACGTTGTTCTCGATTTTGATTTGGCATAGGAGAAGAAATACTTTGGGTTTTCTTTCGAGTTTCATTTATGGCTTTAGTTCTTCCGCCGATTCCTGACTCCTAAAGGATTCTTTTAGCTTAAGTTCGATGCTTGCTATTTCTCTGACCAGTGTCTCCCTGCGCATTTCTGATATATTGACCTCTTTTAGCCGCTCTGTTATTCTTTTCCGTCGCCTGTAAAGGGAGCCCTGTCTCTTTCTATTTTACATCTACTCCTCCTTTTTCTTAGAGGAATAAGCCTTGTGCATACATCGAGTGCCACCGAGTTTAATCTGTTCTAGGCATAAGTTTGGGTCTGTGTTGCTTAGTGTGCAGCAATATCTTCCCAGCTTATATCGGTTAGGACTTGGTTTACTTGGTCCCACTTTATGTTTTTGTTATTGAAGTTGAATTTGGTGAATGCTCCCTCGTGACTAGTCTCATTTTGTCGGTCTGGGGCTCCACGCATACATGTCTGAACCTCAATTATGTTGTGATCTGAGTATATTGTTTTTGATATGGTGACATTTCTTATCAGATCATCATTGCTGGTGAAGATGAGGTCTAGTGTATTCTCCAGTCTAGTAGGCTCTATTATTTACTGTTACTTAATAAAGAATACTGTTAATAAAGAATACTGTTACTTAATATAAAGTTCTGTTACTTAATAAAGAATACTGTTACTTAAAGAATACTGTTACTTAATAAAGAATACTGTTACTTAATAAAGAATACTGTTACTTAATAAAGAATACTGTTACTTAATAAAAAGTACTGTTACTTAATAAAGAATACTGTTACTTAATAAACAGTACTGTTACTTAATAAACAGTACTGTTACTTAATAAACAGTACTGTTATTTAATAAAGAATACTGTTACTTAATAAAGAATACTGTTACTTAATAAAGAATACTGTTACTTAATAAAGAATGCTGTTAATAAAGAATAATGTTAATAAAAAGTACTGTTACTTAATAAAGAATACTGTTACTTAATAAAGAATACTGTTAATAAAGAATACTGTTACTTAATAAACAGTACTGTTACTTAATAAAGAATACTGTTACTTAATAAACAGTACTGTTACTTAATAAAGAATACTGTTACTTAATAAAGAGTACTGTTACTTAATAAACAGTACTGTTACTTAAACTACTGTTACTTAATAAAGAATACTGTTACTTAATAAACAGTACTGTTACTTAATAAAGAATACTGTTAATAAAGAATACTGTTAATAAAGAATACTGTTACTTAATAAAAAGTACTGTTAATTAATAAAGAATACTGTTACTTAATAAAGAATACTGTTACTTAATAAAGAATACTGTTATTTAATAAAGAGTACTGTTACTTAATAAAGAATACTGTTAATAAAGAATACTGTTACTTAATAAAAAGTACTGTTACTTAATAAAGAATACTGTTACTTAATAAAGAATACTGTTACTTAATAAAGAATACTGTTACTTAATAAAAAGTACTGTTACTTAATAAAGAATACTGTTGCCTAATAAACAGTACTGTTACTTAATAAAGAATACTGTTACTTAATAAAGAGTACTGTTACTTAATAAACAGTACTGTTAATAAACAGTACTGTTACTTAATAAAGAGTACTGTTACTTAATAAAGAATACTGTTACTTAATAAACAGTACTGTTACTTAATAAAGAGTACTGTTACTTAATAAAGAGTACTGTTACTTAATAAACAGTACTGTTACTGAATAAACAGTACTGTTACTTAATAAACAGTACTGTTACTTAATAAAGAGTACTGTTACTTAATAAACAGTACTGTTACTTAATAAACAGTACTGTTACTTAAACAGTACTGTTACTTAATAAAGAATACTGTTACTTAATAAAAGTAGTTACTTAATAAACAGTACTGTTACTTAATAAACAGTACTGTTACTTAATAAACAGTACTGTTACTTATTGAACAGTACTGTTAATAAACAGTACTGTTACTTAATAAACAGTACTGTTAATAAAGAGTACTGTTACTTAAACAGTACTGTTACTTAATAAAGAGTACTGTTACTTAATAAAGAGTACTGTTACTTAATAAAGAGTACTGTTACTTAATAAACAGTACTGTTACTTAATAAACAGTACTGTTACTTAATAAACAGTACTGTTACTTAAAGAGTATTTTTACTTAACAAGTACTGTTGATAAAGAGTACTGTTACTTATTGCACATATATATGACTGGGATAATTTTTTTAATAAGATTTTATACTTTCATGAATGTAATAAACTGGAAACAGTATCCCTTGCAACATTACCACACCAGTGACCCTTGCAACATTACCACACCAGTATCCCTTGCAACATTACCACACCGGTGTCCCTTGCAACATTACCACACCAGTGACCCTTGCAACATTACCACACCAGTATCCCTTGCAACATTACCACACCAGTGTCCCTTGCAACATTACCACACCAGTGTCCCTTGCAATATTACCACACCAGTATCCCTTGCAACATTACCACACCAGTGTCTCTTGCAACATTACCACACCAGTGTCCCTTGCAACATTACCACACCAGGGTCCCTTGCAACATTACCACACCAGTGTCCCTTGTAACATTACCACACCAGTGTCCCTTGCAACATTGCCACACCAGTGTCCCTTGCAACATTACCACACCAGTGTCCCTTGCAACATTATCACACCAGTGTCACGTGCAACATTACCACACCAGTGTCCCTTGCAACATTATCACACCAGTATCCCATGCAACATTACCACACCAGTATCCCTTGCAACATTACCACACCAGTATCCCTTGCAACATTATCACACCAGTATACCTTGCAGCATTGCCACACCAGTGTCCCTTGCAACATTACCACACCAGTGTCCCTTACAACATTACCACACCAGTGTCCCTTGCAACATTACCACACCAGTGTCCCTTGCAACATTGCCATACCAGTGTCCCTTGCAACATTATCACACCAGTGTCCCTTGCAACATTACCACACCAGTGTCCCTTGCAACATTACCACACCAGTATCCCTTGCAACATTACCACACCAGTGTCCCTTGCAACATTATCACACCAGTATCCCTTGCAACATTACCACACCAGTATCCCTTGCAACATTATCACACCAGTATACCTTGCAGCATTACCACACCAGTATATCTTGCAACATTGCCACACCAGTACCCATTGCAACTTTACCACACCAGTATCCCTTGCAACATTACCACACCAGTATCCCTTGCAACATTACCACACCAGTATCCCTTGCAACATTATCACACCAGTATCCCTTGCAGCATTACCACACCAGTATCCCTTGCAACATTACCACACCAGTATCCCTTGCAACATTACCACACCAGTATCCCTGCAACATTACCACACCAGTATCCCTTGCAACATTACCACACCAGTATCCCTTGCAACATTACCACACCAGTATCCCTTGCAGCATTACCACACCAGTATCCTTTGCAACATTACCACACCAGTATCCCTTGCAGCATTACCACACCAGTATCCCTTGCAACATTACCACACCAGTATCCCTTGCAACATTACCACACCAGTATCCCTTGCAGCATTACCACACCAGTATCCCTTGCAACATTACCACACCAGTATACCTTGCAACATTACCACACCGTTCCCTTCAAAATTTTCCACCCAGTATCCCTTGC
>NC_069430.1:2682616-2715116 GCF_026875155.1 Cherax quadricarinatus
ATAAGAAAATTTTTGCCCTGCACTACCCTGTCTTAACAGGTGTGGACTTTGAAAGACGCCCCTTTTTTCTTTGTTTTCCCCTTCTCACTAGATGTTCTCGCTGGTACCTTGCTCAGTTGAGTGTGCACTCGCCTGCCTTCCTGCCTTAGCAGTCATCCTCGCCAAGTCTAGTCTCCTGACCTCCTGATCCACTATCTGCCTAGCAACTGGGTTAAACCCTGGTACTATCCCTCTCTCTCACAACCTTTCCTCTCGCTAGCTTATTCTTCCCCTATCCCCACTTCCTGCTCACCCCACAAGGGTCTTACCTATACTCTCTTCGATCTTTGATCTTGACCTTCTCTCCCTATATCACTTCTGCCTCAGCTCTTACAGGAACCAGGAGAGACAGGAGGAGCTTAAAGCTATTAGTGAAATTGAAAGAAATTCAAATTATTTATTTTCATATGCCAGAAACAAGGCAAATACCACATCTAGTATCGGGCCCTTACTCAGACAGGATGGGACTTACACAGATGACAACAAGGAAATGAGTGAAATATTGATATCCCAGTACGACTCTGTGTTTAGTGAACGACTAATCAGTCTGAGGATCGACGACCCAAATGATTTCTTCATGAATGAGCCTCAAAACTCCATAAATGTATGCCAGATTTCCGACATTACCCTAACACCGATAGATTTCGAAAAAACCATTGACAACATGCCCATGCACTCAGCCTTGGGCCCAGACTCGTGGAACTCTGTTTTCATTAAGAACTGCAAGAAACCCCTCTCGCGTACCCAAAGTACACTATGGAGGAGGAGCTTGGACATGGGTGAAATTCCACATTCACTTAAAACAACGGATATAGCCCCACTCCATAACGGTGGCAGCAAAGCATTAGCTAAGAACTGTAGACCAAAAGCTCTGACGTCCCACATCATAAAAATCTTTGAAAGAGTGCTAAGAAGCAGGATTGCAAATCACCTGGATTCCCAAAATCTGCACAATCCAGGGCAACATGGGTTCAGGATAGGTCGCTCCTGCCTCTCACAACTACTGGATCACTATGATATGGCCTTGGATGCACTGGAAGAAAATCAGAATGCAGATGTAATATACACAGACTTTGCAAAAGCATTTGACAAATGCGATCATGGTGTAATAGCCCATAAAATACGTGCTAAAGGAATAACTGGGAAAGTGAGGAGATGGATCTTCAACTTCCTAACAAATCGAACACAAAGAGTAGTGGTCAACAGAGTTAAATCGGAGGCTGCCATAGTGAAGAGCTCTGTTCCACAAGGCACAGTACTCGCCCCCATCTTATTCCTCATCCTCATATCAGACATAGACAGAGATATACATCACAGCACCGTATCATCCTTTGCGGATGATACTAGGATCTGCATGAGGCTGTCATCTGCTGAGGACGCGGTTAACCTCCAAGAAGATATAAACAAAGTTTTCAATGGGCAACGGTAAACAATATGATGTTCAATGAGGACAAATTCCAACTATTCCGTTATGGAAAACTAGAGGAGATATTAACTAGAACAGAGTATACTACTGACTCCGGCCATACAATAGAGCGGAAAAATAATGTAAGGGACCTGGGAGTAGTAATGTCTGAGGATCTCACTTTCAAGGATCACAACAGTGCCACGATCGCACGTGCAAAGAAAATGGTAGGATGGATAATGAGAACGTTCAAAACGAGAGATGCCAAGCCAATGATGATCCTTTTCAAATCATTTGTTCTCTCTAGGCTGGAATACTGCTGTACATTAACATCTTCATTCAAAGCAGGTGAAATCGCAGATCTAGAGAGTGTACAGAGATCCTTCACTGCACGTATAAGTTCTGTCAAGCACCTTAACTACTGGGAACGCTTGGAAGCACTTGACTTGTACTCGTTGGAACGCAGGAGGGAGAGATATATCATAATCTACAATTGGAAAATCCTGGAAGGAATGGTCCCAAATCTGCACACAGAAATCACTCCCTACGAAAGTAAAAGACTGGGCAGGCGATGCAAAATGCCCTCAGTTAAAAGTAGGGGCGCCATTGGTACACTAAGGGAAAACACCATAAGTGTCCGGGGCCCAAGACTATCCAACAGCCTCCCATCAAGCATTAGTTGAATTGCCAATAAACCCCTGGCTGCCTTCAAGAGAGAGCTGGACAGAAACCTAAAGTCAGTGCCGGATCAGCCGGGCTGTGGCTCGTACGTTGGACTGCGTGCGGCCAGCAGTAACAGCCTAGTTGATCAGGCACTGATCCATCGGGAGGCCTGGTCGTGGACCGGGCCGCGGGGGCGTTGCTCCCCTGAATAACCTCCAGGTAACAAACTCAGCTCGATCGCCTCCCGACCTGCGTTAAAATCTTCACACATACCAGACCTCGTTACCACCAAGCAAATTCACGTGTCTAGATTGTGGACTTCTTTTTTGGGGGGAGAAGGGGAGGGGATAGATTTTGCCGCCGAAGCTGCTAGTTTATTGTACACCCCATATCCATCCCGTGGACGGATACACAAAAGGTCTAGAAACTAGGTCCTAGAAGGGTTAAGAGAAGCACATCTGGATTTATATCTACAATTGTTTTCTCTGTCGCAAGCAAATTTAGGATATGTAGTTAATACTAGATCCAGCAGTTTCGTAATTGACAGGGTGTCTCTGGTATACTTGTCAGGTCGTCCAGCAGGCGTACTGTCCTCCATTGTGTGTGACAACAACCCATTTCTCCCCGCGCTGAGTAGCACCTCACAAAGCCTGGTTCTCCTACACACACATCTGCGTCCACTTTACGCCTCACACCATGCCTCATGGGGGCCCATAATGGTAAACACCTTCCCTCAACAGAAACACGTAATACTCTCCATAAACCATCTAATATCCTGGAGCCAGCAATCCACACGTCGCTGTTATACACGGGTACAAAACCGCAAAAGGAGCGCATAAACATCCCCTAACCCCCACACACTTTTTTTTTCTCCACCACAATAAGTGTGACGGTCATTTCCATTCTAACTGGCTCCGGGGACGGCCCAGAAGCCGGTCTGGCCTTCTCTAGGTTCCATATTACCATTCATGGGGATGAGCAATCTTGCTTCCCCTACCAATAACTGTCCTGCCTATTCTGGAGCCTCGGCAGTGTTCATATCCATACGCAGAACTGCTTCTTCTCTCCCTCCTTTCATTTGTCTCTCCCTCTAGCTTTTGTTCCCACTATGTAACAATCAGAATATTGCAACAACACACTACTAGTGTATCCAATTTTACTTAAATAAAAAAAATCCCTCATTTTAAAAGAGACGGAGGCCCTCCTTTCCAAAAACATCACCAGTTCTCCCACCCCCTCTGCTTCCATCACTTTTCCCTCCTTCCATCCATCCATCTTCTCCCTCCTCTCAGAGCCCGCCAGGCCTCCCGTCCGTCGCTCTTTACACACCAAGCCTCCCCTCCCACCCTTCAACGTTTGTCTCCCAGCACAGTCTAAGGCCACAACTCACAGCCCCACTACCACCACAGCACCACCCCCACACAACCACTATCTTCCTACAGCCTTACCACCACAGCCCCACCCCGACATCACCACCATTCACACTCCAATTCCCCCACCACCATCCTGAACTGAACCCCCCCACTCCTGACTGCACCCCACCACCATCCTGATGGCACCCCACCACCATCCTGAGGGCCCCCCCACCACCACCATCCTGACTGCACTCCACCACCATCCTGACTGCACCCCCACCACCACCATCCTGACTGCACCCCCACCACCATCCTGACTGCACCCCACCACCACCATCGGACTGCACCCCCACCACCATCCGACTGCACCCAATCACCATCCTGACGGCACCCACCACTCTCCAGACGGCACCCCACCTCCATAATCCTGACTGCACTTCACCACCATCCTGACTGCACCACACCACCACACATCCGACTGCAGCCCACCACTATCCTGACTGCACCCCCCCACCATCCCGACTGCACCCCACCACCAAAATCCTGACTGCAAACCCCAACCACCATCCTGACTGCACCCCACCCCACAATCCTGACTGCAGCCCCCCACCACCTCCTGAAATGCAACCCCACACCACCATCCTGACTGCACCCCACCACCATCCTGACTGTACCCCACCACCACAACCTGATTGCACCCCACCACCATCCTTGACGCCACCCACACCACCCCCATCCTGACTGCACCTACACCACCATCCTGACTGCATCCCCAAAACCACCATCCTGACTGCCCCCCCACCAATCCTGGTTGCACCCACCACCACCATCCTGACTGACCCACCACCATCCTGACTGCCCCCCCACCACCACCATCCTGACTGCACACCCACAATGAGGACCCCACACCACCATCTGACTGCACCCCACCACACCATCCTGACTGCACCCCAACCAAACCTCCTGACTGCCCCCACCACCATCCCGACTACCCCCCCACCACCATTCTGACCCCCCACCCTCAACACCAATCCCAAAACTGACTCACCCCCCCACAATCCTGACTCCCCCACCACCTATCCCCCCCATCACTGACGGCAACCCCCTCTATATGTTTGGGTCAACACTGGATAGGTAAAGAAATATCACGTAGCTGGAAGTACGATATTCGGAAATTGGAAGCGCCCTCAGCCGCGACCTGCATCCTTGCTCTCTCACGTAAGACTAACCCCAGTACCCATATGTGAGGGGGGTGTTTGAATACTGCTGTGGTCAGCAACAATATGAATACAGACAGTGATTCACGCAGAGACGGTTGGTAGTGAGTCATGTACTGGTACACTGGTTACTGGTAACTGGTTACTGGAACTGGTACTACTACTGAGAGCTCGGCGACGCTAACGTATGTCGTCCCGACATACAACAAGATGGCAGGTATACGGCTTGGGCTGATTCTATACAATGTCAAAGTACACAACAATTCAACATTATAACATACATAAGTAGAACATTGGAATGGAAAATTACGTAACTGAAACTGTAATGCAATACAAGGTATAATATAGCACAACTCATCGAATGAAACTCAACGTTGGGATTACACAATAGAAGTGATAAAAAAAATTTTGATTGATTGATCTGTATTCATGTGATCTACGGATTCTGAGGAAGGAATATATACAAAGAAAGAGTGTTTAACAGAAAGGCAGATTCGGTGCACTCAAATCTAGACTGTTAACTCTCAGAATTCGGAGAGAACGTAAACACAAAAAAAAATTCTTGAATACTGATAAGTTGATACTGTAATTATTCATCTATACAGGTTATTTACATTTAACCCCAACTCTGCTAGGGTAAGATTGACATATGCAGAATGGGTGTCATCTCTGGGAGGATCAAACTCTGTTGCATTGGCTAACTCATGCTGTATTTGAGGCAAATCTGAATTGGAAGTTGCAAATGATACTTGAGGATTTCTCAATACCTGTCATGTAACGTAGGAATAACGACATTCAGGTTGATCGTCTGACTGAGTATCAGAGGAAGAGAGTACAGGATCAGGAGGATTGTCAGAGTCTGTCACATTAGTCCGGGTTGGAACATCATTATCATCACATACTAACTTCATATGATCTAAATGCGATTCTTTATACTGACCAGTAACTAATTTCTCTAACCTTATACTTATTACCAGTGATATGTTCAACTACTCGATAAGGACCAACAAACTTTTGATCAAGCTTTGGCATTGCAGACGTTTTGTTAAAGTTAGTCAGCATAACTCTCGAACCTACTTTGATTTTGGATGGCTTTGCTCGAGTGTTTGCGACTCTTGTAAATTCTGCTGTTCATTTATGAAGTGTTTCACGATTCTTCTAAAAACACTTTGAGCTAAGCTGGTACGAGTTGCTATGAAATCATCAGGGTTGTAATTTGGTTTCGGTTAGAATATAACAACTCATAAGGCAAACGTTTATCTACACCGTACAATGCATAATGTGGAGTGTCACCTATAGAAACATTGTAAGCAGAATTTATAGCACACTGCACATCAGGTATAACTTCATCCCAAGTTTCACTGTTGGGATTGATAGTGGCTCTCAAGACATCAAGTACTTTCTTATTGGTTCGTTCCGCTAACCCATTGCTGGCAGGATGATGAGGAACAATGGTGGATTATAGAGATCTTGTACAAGGTGCACAAATTTTCAAGAATCTCATTACAGAATTCACCTCCATTATCTGTTACTAGGGACTTAGGGGTGGTATGCATGCAGATAATGCGTTCTTTAAACGCTATAGCGTTTATTATGCTAATTGCCGTAGTGCTAGGAATAAGATGGACGAGTTGAGATTAGTTGCTAGTGTAGGTAACATTGATGTATTTGCCTTAACTGAGACGTGGTTTATTCAAAAAGTCGGGACATGCCTGCGGAATGTCATATTCAGGTTTTAAATTGTTCCAAGAAGATAGAAGTATTGGGAGGGGGGGTGGGGTGGCATTGTATGCCCGAGATCGCTTGAACTGTTGCATAAAAACGGGTATTAAGTCTGAAGTAACACATACAGAGTCTGTTTGGATAGAATTTTCAGAGGGGCATGAAAAACTGATTTTAGGAGTGATATACCGTCCCCCTAACTTAGATAGGGACCAAGGGAAACTACTATGGGAGGAAATTGTTAAGGCCACAAGGCACGATAATGTAGTAATTCTAGGAGACTTTAACTTAGTCATGTTGATTGGAATTTCTTGACTGGGAATTTAGAATCGTACGACTTCTTAGAAGTATTTCAGGATTGTTTTTTGAAGCAGTTTGTGACAGAACCTACAAGGGGAAACAACCTGCTTGACTTAGTTATGGCAAACAAGAATCCCTTTGTTAATAATTTAGAAATTTCAGAGGAACTGGGTGCTAGCGACCACAAATCAATTACATTTAGCATTGAATGGAAGTACGATAGTAGCGATAACTCAGTAACAGTCCCAGATTTTCGCTTAGCAGATTACGATGGGCTTAGAGAACACTTATCATCTGTTGACTGGGTAACGAAGAGAGCTATCAATATGACAGTTTTCTGAACACTATACATGCTGCTCAAAGAGCGTTTTTCCCATATAAAGAAATTAGATCAAATAGAAATGACCCAAAAATGGATGAATAATAGGCTCAAATATCTACTAGGGCATAAGAAAGGAATTTATAGGCGTATCAAAAAGAGGTGAGGGTCATCTTATGAATCAGTATATTGACATTAAGAGGGACATTAAAAAGGGGATAAGAAAAGCTAAAAGGGACTATGAAATTAAAGTTGCTAGGGATTCTAAAACTAACCCAAAAAGTTTTTCCAGGTCTATAGAACAAAAGTTAGAGATAAGATAGGTCCCCTTAAAAATAACTATGGCACCTTACTGACAATGAGAATGAAATGTGCTTGATTTTTAAATAATTATTTTCTCTCAGTTTTTACACAGGAAGACACTAACAATATTCCAGTAATTAATTTTTACAGTGGGCTAGAAGAAGATAAATTATGTAACATCACAGTCACTAGTGAGATGGTTGTGAGGCAGATAGACAGACTGAAGCAAAATAAGTCGCCGGGTCCTGATGAGGTTTTTTCAAAGGGTTCTTAAGGAATGCAAAATGGAACTCCTGTGAACCATTAACTAATATTTTTAATTTATCTCTTCAAAAGGTGTAGTGTCTGATAAGTGGAAGATGGCTAATGTAACTCCTATTTTTAAAACAGGGGACAAGTCGTTACCGTCAAATTACCGCCCAATAAGCCTGACCTCAATTGTAGGCAAATTACTAGAGTCCCAAATTTTAGCTGAGATTATAAGAAGCCATCTCGATAAGCATAGCTTGATTAATGATACTCAGCATGGATTCACAAGAGGCCGGTCTTGTCTAACTAATTTATTAACTTTCTTCAGTAAAGCTTTTGAGGCTGTTGACCACAATAAAGAATTTGATATTATTTACTTAGATTTTAGTAAGGCTTTTGATAGAGTTCCGCACCATAGACTGTTAAAGAAAGTGGCAGCTCATGGCATTGGGGGAAAAGTGCTCTCGTGGATCGAGTCATGGCTCACTGACAGGAAGCAGAGAGTGTCCATAAATGGGGTTAAATCTGAGTGGGGATCTGTAACAAGTGGCGTTCCACAGGGATCAGTCTTGGGCCCGTGTTGTTTATAATATATATCAATGATCTTGATGAGGGAATTACTAGTGATATGAGCAAATTCGCCGATGAAAACAAAGATAGGTAGGATAATTGATTCAAACGTAGATGTTAGGGAACTTCAGGAGGATTTAAACAAACTCTATTCTTGGTCAGAAAAGTGGCAGATGCAGTTCAATGTAGATAAGTGCAAGGTTCTGAAGCTTGGGAGTGCCCATAACCCTAGTACTTATAAATTAAATGATGTAGAACTTAGCCATACAGATTGCGAAAAGGACTTGGGGGTTATGGTGAGCAGCAACCTTAAACCAAGACAGCAATGCCTAAGCGTACGTAATAAGGCAAATAGATTACTGGGATTTATATCAAGAAGTGTAAGCAACAGAAGTCCAGAGGTCATACTGCAGCTTTATACATCATTAGTAAGGCCTCACCTTTATTATGCAGCTCAGTTCTGGGCTCCGTATTACAAAATGGACATAAATTCGTTAGAAAACATCAGCGTAGGATGACTAAATTAATACATAGCATCAGAAATCTTCCTTATGAAGAAAGATTGAAGACTCTTAAGTTACATTCACTTGTTAGACGAAGAATGAGGGGAGACCTGATCGAAGTGTATAAGTGGAAGATAGGTATTAATAAAGGGATATTAATAAGGTCTTGAGGATGTCTCTCCAAGAGAGAACCCGCAGTAATGGATTTAAATTAGATAAGTTTAGATTTAGAAAGGACATAGGAAAGTATTGGTTTGGAAATAGGGTAGTTGATGAGTGGAACAGTCTACCTAGTTGGGTTATTGAGGCTAGGACTTTGGGTAGTTTCAAATCTAGGTTGGATAAGTACATGAGTGGGAAGGGTTGGATTTGAGTGGGACTTTCACATCAGAGCTTATTTCTTGGGTAGCATTGAAAATTGGGTTGGGTAAATGTTTTGTTAGTGGGATGAATTGTAAAGGACCTGCCTAGTATGGGCCAGCAGGCCTCCTGCAGTGTTCCTCCTTTCTTATGTTCTTATGTTCTTATGTCTCGGCAGTCTTATCTGCAATAGGAACTAACTCACAATACCTGGTGAAATGGTCTACCATAACACACAGATGTTTGATTGCCTTTGGAGGGAACATTGGAAATTAGTTAACAAATCTACGCAACTCTTTCTTCCGCACTGTTCGCTAGTAGTTGGATACACTTGGATTGATTAGACCATTAGCATAACCTTTAATGTGCATGCAGACACGATGCATTTCTTAACATACTCAGAAATATCATTGCCATACAGGCCCAAAAGTATTTCAATCTGCTTGTTTACTGCAACAATCCATACCAGGGTGTCAACACCTGGTACATCGTGAACTAGCGTAAGGCTACATTGCACTATGACTTGGAATTACTACCTGGAAACCTCTTCTGCTAGAGTACCCAACTCCGGGCGTTCGATACAGTAATTCTTTCTTGGTTTCATGAAAACCCAAAAGTCACTGATGGTGCCGGTGGCTTTCACAGTCCGAATAAGATCTCCTGGCGGCAGAAACGAATCAACAAACACAAGGATCGTTCTTTCTTACGTAGGAATGAACAAACTCGGTGGAGTGGAATGACTCCCCCCCGGTGAAAAAAATTAAACGCTATAACACCAATATGAGCATAGGGAGAACGAATCTACTATCTCAAACTGCAAGCACAGAGAAAAAAAAAAATGAACACGGTGAACAATGCTGATATTCAATCTGCGTCGTCACACAGTGACACGATATCATCTATAAACTTCACTTAACAAAACGTTATACCACGTGTGAAAGTTAACTCGAGAAAATAACTTCCTTCAATGCACTGATTACTGTCAACAAGGTGGATCACAATCTGAAACATGAGAGTCCAGACACAGGAGTGGACAGTATTACTAGTGCCTGACCGCTCGTCTACGTTAATAAAGAAATTCACGGATCTATAGGAATTTATCTGAACTACACATTCGTAGCAGCACCTTTAACAAATCTCTAGATACAAGCTGTGAGAACAAACACATTGTCCAAGGGCTAGGTAAATGTCTTTCAGTCAGTAAGAATGTTAGGTACTGTGGACTAATCATATTGACTTGACGCCATGATACACTAAGTTAACATTCAAACAGTGACTGGGACATGATCTCAGTGAACTTACTCAAGGACAATACGGCAAAAAAAAAAAAATAGAAAATGACACAGAAAGCTTAAAGTGGAAGAAAATGCTTAAACAATTCTGCATAATAATAAAAAAATGTCTAAGATACACTGCCAAGAGGAAGGTACAACTCAAGTTAAAGGACTATTGGCCAAATAAAAATTACATTGAAATTTACGAAGTAAAAATTTACTGGAGACTGAATTAAATGCAAAATGACTGTCTTTATCTTGCTAATAAAGGAATAACTTAATAAAATTTTAAATCAATGTAAAAAGTATAAAAGAAAATCACTAGAAATTGGTTGACTGGGAAAATTTTAAATTTCTAAGTAAATGCATAAACAAAATTAAAAGAAATGCAAAGATAACATCAGGATAATTAAATCAATAAAAACAAACTGATGCAATAATGAACTGAGAAATAATAAGGCAAAAAATATCAATAAAAGAAAATAATTCACTTGCAGAACAATTCAACAAAAATTCACTGCAGAAGGAAGTTCAACATAATATTCACAGCAAAGTCTCTATTGCAACAAAATAAGGTAGTAGAAATAATCACATGCAATAATAAAGTCTCACTGAAAACTCAGTTTAACTAAAAAATAAAATAGAAAGAAAAACTGAATGAACACTTTAACTCTAATTGTAAATTAGACAAAACAAGTTTACTCAAACAGAGTAAAGAAAACACTTTTACGTTAAAAAAAATTGAAATTACATCAAGAGTGAATTTGTTCAAAGAAATATAAAAAAATGAATAAAATAAAAAACAAATGAACAAAACGGGAAGTGTAACACTTACAAGTGTGAGGCTAGTGATAACACATACAAGTGTGAGGGCAAGTGTAAACTTACAAGTGGCGGGGCACACAACACTACTAGTGGCGGGCACCAACACATAATCACTTATTTCATTATTTTAGTATATTTACACACAAATTCTTTTCTGCGTGACTAGATACGACAAAAATTGCAGGCAAAAATAATGGTACACAAGTCTGTTGGGCGAAATCTGCGAAAAATTAGAGGATGAGGACACTGGCGGGCATACAAAAAAGACACACATAGTAATAAATGGGATAATTTTGGGAAACTGGGTGAATATCACTGCATGAAAAACAATGACAATTACGGAGAATACAATCTGAAAAAGTACAAAAAAAAATGAATCACTTCACACGGAGTGACTATGACAGGTACAACTACACAATAAACTAATAACAAACTAGAGAAGTAGCCTAAAAAAAACACAGATAAAAGAAAATTAGATACGATAACACTGAAAAATATGCAAAAAATAATGATCAAAGAGAACACAGAGTCTTACAAACGAAAATACAAGGTTTAAGAGACCAAGAAATTCATCACTATACATGGCTCACTACAACGCAAATGTATTTAAATGCAAGTACAATTCCTGAAACAGAAAAATTATCGGATCTGGAGTAGCTCGACGGTGATGTGACGAGGAGTTTGTCCGAAGGTTGTCCCTATACGCTGTGAGGACTGACGCCTCCTACACTCTCTGTTGCGGAAGGAAATGCGTTTCTCGTGAACTCACATAACTGGCTTATCGTTGGGGCGCTCATCTACATTCTTGATCCAATATGTGACCAAAACATAATAGGAAACCCCGGTTACAAGGGTGCAAACCACCACAGTAGATGAGGTGGATGGCAGGTTGTTGAGTAATAAGAGGCGGATGGGTGTGTGGGAGTGACGCTTCGCTAAGCGCTCACTGTGATGCACCTCCACTTCACTACCCACGAAGGTTCTTGATTAAGCCACTCAATGCCAGGAAAGTGAAATTCACTCTTAGCATACCACAGGGCGCACAAACGATACATGAAACAATACTTACAGAGGAACATGCGTGGCTTACTTCATCTCCTCTCACTGGTTAGAAGCTGGCTGGCTGACTTTGCTTAACCCACGAGAATGGCAGAACTGGAAGCGGGTAACATGCACACAGCAGAAGGAGCAGGTGGATGACAGGGAACAGCTGAGACAACTGACTGGCTTTCACTTTCCACAGTCTGGTTTCCTTGATTGGCTAATTGCAAACTCCAGGTCAACCCCTCGGAGATTGAAGCAATTAGCACACGAACTAAGCCAGAAGCTGAAAAATCAGCAGCAACAGCTTGCAGGCTGAGACAGGTGGAGGTGGTGATTGAGAGGTAAGCAGCTAGCTAAAGTTCAAACACATTTGTCGAGACCCCTCGCTACTCACAGTCTTCTAATCTGAATCCCCTTAAAAAACTAAATCCCCGCTTCGCCCCCAACACCCTGCCACCATTATCCTGTGGGTCGAACACTGGATAGGGTAATAGTCACTAACATGCATACTCCCGTAGCTGGCATACGTATATCGGAATAATGAAGAACGCCACTCAGCCGCGAACTGCCTCCTTTGCTCTTTCATGTAGACTAACTAACCCCCGTACCCATATGTGAGGGGGATACTGAATACTGCTGTGGTTCCGAGCAACAAATGAATACAGACAGTGAATCACGCAGAGACGGTTGGTAGTAGTCATCTACTGTACACTGGTTACTGGGTAACTGGTTCTGGAACAGGTACAACTACTAGACCTCCCCACCATCCTGACGCACCCCACCACCATCCTGGACTGAGCCACCCCACCAAACCCATCCTGACGGCACCTCCACCACACACCATCCTGACTGCAACCCCCCATCAACATCCTGACAGCGACAAACCACCCCATCCTGACTACAACCCTACCACCTTCCTGACTGCACGCCCACCACCACCATCCTGACTGCACCCCCCCTAAACCACCTGATTGCACCCCACCACCAACCTGACCTGCACCCCACCCCCATCCTGATGGCACCCCCACCACCACCATCCTGACTATGCACTCCCACACACCAACCATGACTGCCCCCCACACCAACACCCTGACGCTCTCCCAGTACACATCAACACCACCATCCTGACTGCCAACCCCAACCACCACAATCCTGACTGCACCCCCACTAACAACCTACTGCACCCCCCCCACCACCATCCTGACTGCCACTTCCACCCCACCACCCATCCTGACTGTACCCTCATCACACCACCACAATTCCTGGCTGAACGCCCACCGACCACCCTGACGCCACCCACACCACCACCATCCAACGCGCACCTTCCACCCACCATCCGACCCTGCATCCCACCACCACCAACCTGACTTGCACCCCACCTAGACCATCCTGAATGCACCCCCACCACACCATCCAAACTGCACCCAACCACCATCCTGACGGCAACCCCACCACCACCATCCTGACTGCACCCCCACCACCACCATCGGTGACTGACACCCCACCACCATCCAGACTGCACCCCACCAGGCCATCCTAACTGCACCAAGACCACCATACAGACTACACCCCCCGCCACGCCATTCTGACTGCAACCTCAGCACAATCCTCACTGACACCCCCACCACCATCCTGACAACACCCCAACCACATCCTGACGGCACCCCCTCCACCACCAACCTGAACTGCACCCACCACCATCGTGACGGCACCCTCCACCACCACCACCAATCCTCACTGCAACCCCCCCATCACCATCCTGATTGCAACCCCACCACCACCTGACTGTGCACCTAACCACCACCCTGACTGCACCCCGACCACCACCATCCTGACCGGCAACCCCCACAAACCATCCTGACTGCACCCCACCACCATCCTGACCTCACCCCCACCACCATCCTGACGGCACCCACCACCACCATCCTGACTGCACCTCATCACCATCCAGACTGCAACCCACCACCCCCATCCTGACTGCAAAACCCCCACCACCATCCTGCTGCTCCTCCACCGCCATCCTGTACTGCACCCCACACAATCCTGACCTTGACCCCACCACCATCCTACAACAAGAAACCCCACAACCCATCCTGAACGGCACCCTCCTCCCCACCATCCTGACTGCACACCACCACCACCATCTGACTGCACAACCCACCCCCACCACCATCCTGACTGCACCCCACCACACCCACCCCCTGCTGACGGCACCCCACCCACCACCATCCCCTGACGCAACCCCCCACCACCATCCTGACAGCCACCCTACCATCACCTGACTGCACCCGCCCCGGCCACCTGACTGCACCCCCACCACCATCCTGATTGCAGAACACCCTCAGCCACCATCCTGACGCAACCCCCAGCCATCATCCTGACAGGCACCCCTCCACCACCATCCTGACAACCCTACCCAACCCACCTACGCACCACCCCACCACCTCCCATCCAGACTGCACCCCCACAATCCACCAGACTGCCCCCCTCCACTCAACATCCCGAACTGCACCCCACCACATACTACTTCAGCCCACCACCATCCTGACGGCACCTCACCACCACCAATTCTGACGCACTCCACCACCATCCTGAACTGCACCCCACCACCATCCTTGATGGCAACCCCACCACACACCATCCTGACTGCACCCACGCACCACCATCCTGACTGCACCCAACCACACCATCCCTGAGCAGCACACCCCCAACCAACCCACTATCCTGACCTGCCAACCCCACCACCAGCCTGACCGCACCCCCACACCATCCTGACTGCACCCCACCACCATCCTGAAGGCACCCCACCACCACTATCCTCACTGCCACCGCCCAACCCCCACTCACCACCTGACTGCACCCCACCACCGATCCTAACTGCAAACCCCACCACCATCCCGACAGCACCTCACCACCAATGAGCCGGCACACACACCGTACCACCATCCCTACTGCGCCCCACACCATCCTGACGGCAACCACACCACCATCAATCCTGACTGCAGCCCCACCACCATCTGACTGCACCCTACCCCATCCCAGACTACACCCCACCACCACCATCCAGACTGCACCTAAGCCACCATTCCTGACTAACCCCCCCCAACCACCACGAACCTGACTGCAACTCACCACCATCCTGACGGCACGCACCCACACAATCCAATCCCCCATCCTGCTGTACCCCACCACCACCATCCTGACTGCAACCCCCCACCCACCATCCTGACGGCAACCCACACCACCACCATCCTGACTGCATCCTCCACCACCATCCTGACTGTCATCCCAACACCGACCATCCTGACTGCACCCCTACCGACCATCCTTACTGCACCCCACCACAACCATCCTCATGCACCCCACCACCATCCTGACGCACCCACCACCATCCATGACCGGCACCCACACACCACCCACCATGCTGATGCACCTCCACCACCACCATCCTGACTGCACACCACCACCATCCGACTCACCCCACCACCATCCTGACAGCACCCCACCGCCATACTGATTACAAAACCCCTTCCCCACACCACCCATTCTGACCTGCACCTCAGCACAATCCTGAATTCACCCCCACCACCATCCTACTACAACCCTACCACACCATCCTGACGGCAACCCCTCCACCAACAATCCTGACATGCACCCACCACACATTCCTGACGCCACCGCCACCACCCAACATCCTGACTGCACCCCATCACCATCCTGACTGCAAGCACCCAACCACCATCCCTACTGCACCCTACCACCTCCTGTACTGCAACCCCACCACGCACATCCTGACTGGCAACCCGCCACTACCATCCTGACTGCAACCCCACCACCATTACTGCCTCACCCCCAACGCACCAACCTGACGGCACCCACACCAACCACCATCCTGACGTGCAACCCCACCACCAGCCTGACGCACCCCACCACTAAACTTCCGGACTGCACCCCCACAAAACCATCCTGACCTGCACCCACCACCACAACCTGACTGCACCGCCCACTACATCCCAATGCACCCCACCACCACCATCCTGACGGCACCTCAACCATCATCCTGACTGTACCCCCACCACCACAATCCAGACTGCAACCCTCAACACCATCCTGACGCCTCCCACACCACCACCATCCTGACTGCAACCCCACCACCATCCTAACTGCATCCCAAACACACCATCCTACAGCACCCCTACCACCATCCTGGCAGGCCTAAAACCCCACCACCATCCTGACTGCACCATAACCACCACCTCCTGACTGCACCCACCACACATCCTGACGGCACCCCACCACCACCATCCTGACTGCACCCCACCACCACAATCCTGACGCACCCCACCACCATCCTTACTGCAATCCCACCACCAACCTGACTGCAAACCCCACCACCATACTGACTACAAACCCCCACCACTATTCTGGACTGCACCTCAGTCACAATCCTGACTGCACCTCCCACCACCATCCTGACTACTACACCCCACCACCATCCATGGAACGGTACCCCTCAACCACCATCCTGACTGCACCCCACCACCATCCTGACGGCACCTCCATCCACCACCATCATCTCTGACAGCACCCCCAAATCACCATCCCTGACTGCACCCCACGACCATCCTGACTGCACCCCTATACCACCATCCTGACTGCACCCCACCACCACCATCCTGACTGCACCCCCACTACCAATCCTGACTTGCATCCACACCACCAGCCTACCCACCCCACCACAATCCTGACAGCACCCCACCACCACCATACCTGACTGCATAACCCCGCCACCATCCTGACAGCACGCCACCACCACCATCCGTGACCTGCACCCCCTCCACCATCATGCCTACAGCACCCCATCAAACCATCCTGACTGCACCTCACCACCATCCTGACTGCAACCCCACCACCACCACCTGACTGCACCCCACCACCAATCCTGACGGGCACCCCACCACACCATCCTGACGTTGCAACCCTACCCCACCACCAACCTGACGGCACTCAACCCCCACCATCCTGTTTGCAGCACCCCACCACCATCCTGACAGCACCCCACCATCCCACTATCCTGCGCAACCCCACCACCATCCTGACGGCCACCCCAACCACCATCATCTGACTGCACCCACCACCATCCTGCGCACCCCCCACCACCACCATCCTGAATGCACCCCACCACCATCCTGCGGCACCCCACCATCACCATCCTGACTGCAACCCCACCACCATCCTTGACGCCCCCCACTCACCACCACCGGACTGCACCTCACCACCACTCTGACGCAAAACCCCACCACGCACCAACCTGACGCACCTCACCTACCATCCTAAGTCACCCCACCACCACCACCTGACGCACCCACCACCATCCTTGACGGCACTCACCACACCCAATCCCTGACAGCAACCATCACCACCATCCTGAACTGCACATCCACTACCATCCGGGGGGGGGGGGGGGGGCTGACTGCACCTCCACCCAACCTGCCACCATCCTGACTGCAACCTCCACCACCATCCTGACTGCACCTCCAACCACCATCCTGACTGCACCAACCAACCAGCGTCCCTGACAGCACCTCCATCACCATCCTGACTTCAACCGCCACCACCACAAATCCCTGACTACACCTCCACCACCATCCTGACTGCACACCACCACCAGCCTGACAGCACCATCACCACCACCACCATCCTGACTCATGCAACCTCCACAACCACCATCCTGAACTGAATCACCACCACCACCTCCTGAATGCACCACCACCACCAATCCTGACTGCCCAACCACCTCCATCCTGACTGTACCACCACCACCATCCTGACTGCATCCTTCCACCACCAAAATTACCTGACTGCACCACCACCACAATCATGACTGCACATACAACCACCATCCGAACAACTGCTCCACCACCATCCATCCTGACTCCACCTCCACCACCATCCTGACTGCAACCACCACCACCATCCTGACAGCACCAACCACCACCATCCTTACTGCACCACCACAACCACCATCCTTACTGGCAGCACCCACCACCACCATCCTGAAGATGCACCATCCACCACAATCCTGACTGCACCTACCACCATCCTGACAGTACCACAAAACCACCACCATCCTGACTGCAACACCCCACCACCATCCTGGACTGTGCACAACCAACCACAACTCATGGACTGCACAATCACCACCATTCCGACCTGCTTGCTCCACCACCACCATCCTGACTCACCTCCACCACCATCCTACTGCCCCACCACCACCATCCTGACTGCACCACCACCACCTCCATGACTGCCTCACACCACCACCACCTGACAGCACCCCACCACTACCACCATCCGACCTGTGCACCACCAGCCTGGTTTGCACCACCACCACATATATCCTGACTGCACCTCCACCCACCATCCTGACTCACCACCACCACCAACCTGACTGCACCCCAGCACAATCCTGACTGCACCCCGCCACCATCCTGACACCACACCCCCCACCATCCGACGGCACCTACTCCACCACCAACCTGACTGCACCCCAGCACCATCCTGACGGCACCCCACACCCACCATTCCTGACTGCACCCCCACCACCATCCTTACTGCATGCATGCACCCCACCACCAACCTGACGGCACCCACCACCACGCTCCCTACTGTACCCCCACCACCATCCTGAAACTGCACCCTAACCATCACCCTACTGCACTACCACCACGCACGCCATCCTGACTGAACCGGCCCACCACCCATCCTTTACGTCAAACCCCCCACCCCATGCCTGACTGCCACCCCACCACCATCCTACGGCATCCACCCACCTTCCTCCATCCTGACTGTCACCCACAACCAACATCCAGACTGCAACCCCACCGACCACCATCCTGACAGCACCCCCAAAAACCCTAACCACCCACACGCCCCCACTACCATAACCTGATGGACCGTCACCACCACCATTCCTGACTGCACCCCACCATGCATCCTGATGGCACCCCACCACCCACCATCCAGACTGCACCCCCCACCACCATCCTGACTGCACCCCCCACCACCATCCTGACTGCACCTCACCTCACCTGACTGCACCCCACCACCATATCCTGACTGACCACCCACCACCATCCTGACTGCACCCAACCACGCATCCTGACTGCACCCCACCACCAACCCTGAGGACTGACAACACCCACCCACCACCGTCATGACTGGACTGGCAACCCCCACCAACCATCCTGACTTGCTCCCAACAATCATCCTTACTGCACCCCCAACCCAACCAGCCTGACCGCTCCCTACCAACCATCCTGACTGCACCCCACAACCACTATCCTGACGGCACAGCACCCCACCACCATCCTGGACGCAAACCCCCCCACCATCCACCATCCTGACTGCAACCCCACCACCATCCTGACACACCCCACCACCACATCCTGACGCACCCACCACCATCCTGACAGCACGCACACCACCATCCTGACCTGCACCCCACCCCCATCCTGACAGCACCCCCGCACCACCACTATGTTGACTGCCGCCCACCAACCATCATGACTGCACCTCATTCACCATCCGGACGGCAACCACCACCACCACCATCCAGACTGCACCTCACCACAATCCTGACGGCACCCCCGCCACCACCACCATCCTGACTGCACACCCCACCACCATCCTACGGCACTCCCACCACCACCATCCTGACTGCACCCCACACCATCCTGACAGCACGCCATCAACCACCATCCGACTGCACCCCAACCACCATCCGACAGTCACGCCACCACCACCATCATGACGTGGCACCCCACCACCATCCTGACTGCACCTCACCACCATCCTGACGGCACCCATACCCCCACCACACCATCCTGACTGCACACCATCAACATCCTGACGGCACCGCATCATCACCATCCAAGGCTGCACCCCACCACCATCCTGACGCCCCCCCACCACCACCATCCTCATTGCACCTCACCACCATCCTGACGCACCCCACCACTCTGACCATCCTCACTGCACCCACACCATCCAGACGGCAATCAACCACCACCATCCTGATTGCACGCTACCCCACCACCACCTGACAGCAACCCCACCACCACGCACCCTGACTGCACCCGACAACCATCCTGATGGCACCCCCCACCACCACCATCCTGACTGTCCCCTCACCACCATCGCGATGTGAGCGGGGGCAACGCCACACCACCATCCTGACGCAACCCCACCACCATCCGGACGGCACCCCACCATCCCATCCTGACTGCACCCCCACCACCATCCTGACGGCCCCTCCCCCACCACGCACCATCCTGCTGCACATCACCACCATCCTGAACGGCACCCACCCACCACCATCCTACGGCACCCCACCTCTCCTCCATCCTGACAGCACCCCACACCAACATCCTAGACTGCACCCCACCACCACCATCCTGACTGCACCCCCACCACCACCCTCACTGCACCCCACCACCATCCGACGGCACCTCACCACCACTATTCTGACAGCACCCGCACCAACATCCTGACTGCACCCCACCACCATCCTGATGCACCCCACCACCACCATGCCTGCTGCACCCCCACCACCACCATCCGACTGCACACTCACCATCCTGACTGCACCCCCACCACCAATCCTGACTGCAAACCCCAACCACCATCTGACTGCACACCCCACCACCATCCTGACTGCAACCCACCACCACCAACATGACTGCAACCCCCACCACCAGCCCTGACTGACCCAACGAATCATCACTGACTGCACCCCCCAACAATCTCAGACGCAGCTCCATACCACCCTCCGTGACTGCAAATCCCCTCCACCATGATCCTGAACTGCACACCCCACCAACCACCATCCCGACTGCACACTCTACCCTCCTGACTGCACCCCACCACCACCTGACTGCACCCAACCACCATCCAGACTGCACCCCACCACCATCCTGACTGCACCCAACCAGCCACCATCATGACTGCAGACCCCCGCAACCCCCCCACACACCATCCTGACTGCTCCCAACAACATCCTGACTTGCAAACCCCACCACCATCCTGACCGCTCATACCACCATCCTGACTGCACCCCCCTTCCACAACGGATCTGACTGCACCCCACCACCATCCTGACGGCACCCCCACCACCACCATCCAACTGCACCCCACACCATCCTGACGCAACCCCACCCACCACCATCCGACTTCTCCTCACCACCAGTCCTTGACAGCACTCCACAACCACCAATCCTGACTGCCCACCCACCACCAACCTGACAGTCACCCCACCACCACTATCTTGACTGCACCCCCACCACCATCCTGACTGCACCACTCACCACCATCCTGACGGCACCTCCCCACCACACTCATCCTGACTGCACCTCACCACCATCCTGACGGCACCCCATCCACCACCATCCTGACGGCGGCACTCCACACTCATCCTGATGGCCACTCCACCACCACATGACAGTCACGCCACAAACCACCATCCTGACTGCACCCCAACCACCATCCTGACAAGCACCCACTAACCACCATCCTTGACTGCACCCCGACCCTACCATCCGGACGGCACCCCCCACCACCATCCTGACTGCACCTCACCACCAACGCTAGACGGCACCCCACCACCACCACCATCGCTGACTGCACCTCACCACCATCCAGACGGCACCCCACCACCAATCCATCCTGACGGCCACTCCAGCCACCATCCTGAGGGCACTCCACCACCATCTGACTGCACCCTAACCACCATCATGACAGCACGCCACAACCCACCATCCTGACGGCACCCTATCATCACCATCCTGTCGCACACCACCCACCATCCTGATGGAACCCCATCATCACCATCCTGACAGCAAACCCCACCACCATCCTGACTGGCCCCCCACCACCATCCTGAAGCCCCCCACCACCACCACTTCACTGCAACTCACCAACATCCTGAACGGCACACCACACCACCACCAATCCTGAGAGCACCCCACCACCATCCTGACGTCACTCAACCACCACCATCCAGATTGCACCCCACCACCATCCTTACAGCCTCCCACCACCAACCACCACCCTGACTGCATGCACCCCACCACCATTCTGACGGCACCCCACCTACCACCATTCCTGACTGCACCTCACCACCATCCTGACGGCAACGCCACCACCACCCATCCCTACTGCACCCACCACTCATCCTGACCGGCACCCCACCATCACCATCCTGACTACAAACACCGCACCAACATCATGACGGCCCCCCACCACCACCATCCTGACTGCACATCACCACCATCATGACGGCCACCCCCCCTCCACCATCCTGAACATCACCTCACCACCATCCTGACGGTCCCCCCCACCACCACCATCCTGAACTGCAACCCCACCACCTATCCTGTCGGCATCCTCACCGCCACAATCTTGACTGCACCACACACCACCACCATTCATGACAACACACAACATACACTCCAACCACCATCCTGACTGCACCATCCACCACATAGACGACCAGCACCACCACCACCATTCCTTAGTGCACCTCCACCACCATCACTACTGACTGTCACCTCCCCACCATCCTGACTGCACCACCACCCACCTTCCTACTGCACCTCCACCACCATCCTGACTGCACCAACACCACCATCCTGACTGCACCACCACCACCATCCTGACTGCACCACCACGCAACCAATCCTAGACTGAACCACCACCACCACCCTGAATTGCAAAAAACACCACCACCATCCGAAACTGCACCTCTATCACCAGTCCTGACTGCACAGCCACACCATCCTGACTGCACCTCCACCACCATCCAGACTGCACCCACGAACCACCATCCGATGCAACCACCACCACCATCCTTATCTGCAACACCACCACTATCCTGATGCACCACCACCACCATCTCAGCTGCACACCCCCCACCATCCTGCTGCACCACCACCACCATCCTGACTGCACCACCACCACCATCCTGACAGAACTCACCACCACCATCCTGACTGTGCCACCACCACCACCATCCTGACTGCACCCATCCATCACCCCTGACTGCACCACCACCACCATCCTGACTGCACCACCACCACCATCCTGACTGCAATCCAACCTCCACCACCTGACTGAAAACAACCACCACCATCCTGACGAAACCCACCACAATCCTGACAGCACTCACCACGACCATCCTGATGCACCACCACCACCATCATTACTGCACAAAACCACCAACAATCGTGACTGCACCACCACCACCGATCTGACATCATCACCACCCACCATCATGACTGCCACCTCCACCACCATCCTGAATGCACTCACCACCATCATCCTGACAGCACCACCACCGAACATCCTGACTGCACCACCACTCAACAACCTGAATGCACCACCACCATCATCCCTGGATTGCAACCACCCACCACCATCCTAATGCACACCCACCACCATACATCCTGACTGCGCCAGCCCCACCACCACCACCATCCTGACCACCTCCACCAGCCATCCTAACCTGCAACCACCACCACCATCCTGAAACTGCACCTCCACCACCATCCTGACAGCACCTCCACCACCATCCTGAATGCACCACCACCATCTCCGAATGCTACCACCACGCAATCATCCTGACTGTACCTCTCACCACCATCGTGACTGCAACAACCACCACCATCCTGACAGCACCACCACCACCAACCTACTGCACGCCAAACCACCATCCTGACTGGCACCCCACACCATCTGACAGCACCGCCGTCCCCACCACCACCACTTATCTTGACTCACCCCCACCACCATCCTGACTGCACTCACAAAGCCATCCCTGACGGCACCACCACCACCACCAACCTGACTACAAACCTCACCACAACTCCAGACGGCACACCCCACCACCACCATCCTGACGGCACTCCACCACCATCCTGACGGCACTCCACCACCATCTCTGACTTGCACCCCACCACCATCCTGAACTGCACGCGCCCAACAACCACCGTCCTGCCTGCACCCCCACCACCACCTGACAGCACGCCAAACCATTCCAACCTGCCTGCAACCTGCACCCCACCACCATCCTGACGGCACGCCCACCACCACCATCCAGACTGCACACCACCACCATCCTGACGGCACCCTATCTCACCTCCCTGACTGCCACCACCACCATCCCCTGACGGCATCCCCATCATCACCATCCTGACTGGCACCCCCACCATCCGACGGCCCCCCCACCACTCATCCCAGACGCCCCCCACCACCACGCAACTTCGACTGCACCTCAACACCATCCTGACGGCAACACACACCACCATCCTGACTGCACAGCACACCCACCGACCCTCCTGACGGCAGCTCAACCACCACCATCCCTGATAGCACCCCACCACATCCTGACAGCACCCCACCACCACCACCCTGACCTGCCCCCCACCACCATTCTGACGGCAAGCCACCACCACCATCCGACTTGCAACCCACCACCATCCAGACGCACCCGACCACCACCATCCGACTGCAACCCACCACCATGCCTGACGGCACCCCACCATCACCATCCTGACTGCACCCCACCACCATCCTGACGGCCCCCCACCCACCACCATCCAGACTGCACCTCACCACCATCATGATGCGCACCCCACCATCCTGACTGCAACCTCACACCACCATCCTGATGGCACCCCACCACCACCATCCTGACTGCACCCCACCCCATCCTACGCACCTCACCGCCCACAATCATGACTGCACCAACCACCACCACCATCATGACCCACCCCATGACCATCCTGACTGCAACCACCACCACCATCCTGACTGCACCTCCCCACCATCCAGACCAGCTACACATTACCTCCACCACCACAATCCGACTGCACCTCCACCACCATTCCTGACTGCACACAAACCACCACCATTCCAGACTGCAACCTCCACACCCATCCTGACTGCAACCACCACCACCATCCTGACTGCAACCACCACCAGATGTCTCTTACTCCAAGATAGAACCGCAGTTATGGATTTAAATTAGATAAGTTTAAGGAATTTAAGAAAGGACTATAGGACAGTAATTGGTTTGGAATAGGGTAGTTGATGAGTGGAAACAGACTCCTATTAGGGTTATTGAGGCTAAGGAACTTTGGGTAGTTATTCAATCAGGTTGGACAAAGTACATGAGTGGTGAATGGTTGGATTTGATTGGGACTTTCACATCAGAGCTTATTTCTTTCTTGGGTACATTGAAATTGTGGTGTGGCAAATGTTTGTTAGTGGGAATGAATTGTAAAGGACCTTCCTAGTATGGGCCAGCATGCCACCTGCAGTGTTCCTCCTTTCTTATGGACTTATGTTCTATGTCTCGGCAGTCTTATCTGCAATAGGAACTAACTCACATACCTGGTGAATGGTCCTACCCTAACACACACAGATGTTTGATTGCCTTTGGAGGGAACATTGGAAATTAGTTAACAAATCTACGCAACTCTTTCTTCCGCACTGTTCGCTAGTAGTTGGATACACTTGGATTGATTAGACCATTAGCATAACCTTTAATGTGCATGCAGACACGATGCATTTCTTAACATACTCAGAAATATCATTGCCATACAGGCCCAAAAGTATTTCAATCTGCTTGTTTACTGCAACAATCCATACCAGGGTGTCAACACCTGGTACATCGTGAACTAGCGTAAGGCTACATTGCACTATGACTTGGAATTACTACCTGGAAACCTCTTCTGCTAGAGTACCCAACTCCGGGCGTTCGATACAGTAATTCTTTCTTGGTTTCATGAAAACCCAAAAGTCACTGATGGTGCCGGTGGCTTTCACAGTCCGAATAAGATCTCCTGGCGGCAGAAACGAATCAACAAACACAAGGATCGTTCTTTCTTACGTAGGAATGAACAAACTCGGTGGAGTGGAATGACTCCCCCCCGGTGAAAAAAATTAAACGCTATAACACCAATATGAGCATAGGGAGAACGAATCTACTATCTCAAACTGCAAGCACAGAGAAAAAAAAAAATGAACACGGTGAACAATGCTGATATTCAATCTGCGTCGTCACACAGTGACACGATATCATCTATAAACTTCACTTAACAAAACGTTATACCACGTGTGAAAGTTAACTCGAGAAAATAACTTCCTTCAATGCACTGATTACTGTCAACAAGGTGGATCACAATCTGAAACATGAGAGTCCAGACACAGGAGTGGACAGTATTACTAGTGCCTGACCGCTCGTCTACGTTAATAAAGAAATTCACGGATCTATAGGAATTTATCTGAACTACACATTCGTAGCAGCACCTTTAACAAATCTCTAGATACAAGCTGTGAGAACAAACACATTGTCCAAGGGCTAGGTAAATGTCTTTCAGTCAGTAAGAATGTTAGGTACTGTGGACTAATCATATTGACTTGACGCCATGATACACTAAGTTAACATTCAAACAGTGACTGGGACATGATCTCAGTGAACTTACTCAAGGACAATACGGCAAAAAAAAAAAAATAGAAAATGACACAGAAAGCTTAAAGTGGAAGAAAATGCTTAAACAATTCTGCATAATAATAAAAAAATGTCTAAGATACACTGCCAAGAGGAAGGTACAACTCAAGTTAAAGGACTATTGGCCAAATAAAAATTACATTGAAATTTACGAAGTAAAAATTTACTGGAGACTGAATTAAATGCAAAATGACTGTCTTTATCTTGCTAATAAAGGAATAACTTAATAAAATTTTAAATCAATGTAAAAAGTATAAAAGAAAATCACTAGAAATTGGTTGACTGGGAAAATTTTAAATTTCTAAGTAAATGCATAAACAAAATTAAAAGAAATGCAAAGATAACATCAGGATAATTAAATCAATAAAAACAAACTGATGCAATAATGAACTGAGAAATAATAAGGCAAAAAATATCAATAAAAGAAAATAATTCACTTGCAGAACAATTCAACAAAAATTCACTGCAGAAGGAAGTTCAACATAATATTCACAGCAAAGTCTCTATTGCAACAAAATAAGGTAGTAGAAATAATCACATGCAATAATAAAGTCTCACTGAAAACTCAGTTTAACTAAAAAATAAAATAGAAAGAAAAACTGAATGAACACTTTAACTCTAATTGTAAATTAGACAAAACAAGTTTACTCAAACAGAGTAAAGAAAACACTTTTACGTTAAAAAAAATTGAAATTACATCAAGAGTGAATTTGTTCAAAGAAATATAAAAAAATGAATAAAATAAAAAACAAATGAACAAAACGGGAAGTGTAACACTTACAAGTGTGAGGCTAGTGATAACACATACAAGTGTGAGGGCAAGTGTAAACTTACAAGTGGCGGGGCACACAACACTACTAGTGGCGGGCACCAACACATAATCACTTATTTCATTATTTTAGTATATTTACACACAAATTCTTTTCTGCGTGACTAGATACGACAAAAATTGCAGGCAAAAATAATGGTACACAAGTCTGTTGGGCGAAATCTGCGAAAAATTAGAGGATGAGGACACTGGCGGGCATACAAAAAAGACACACATAGTAATAAATGGGATAATTTTGGGAAACTGGGTGAATATCACTGCATGAAAAACAATGACAATTACGGAGAATACAATCTGAAAAAGTACAAAAAAAAATGAATCACTTCACACGGAGTGACTATGACAGGTACAACTACACAATAAACTAATAACAAACTAGAGAAGTAGCCTAAAAAAAACACAGATAAAAGAAAATTAGATACGATAACACTGAAAAATATGCAAAAAATAATGATCAAAGAGAACACAGAGTCTTACAAACGAAAATACAAGGTTTAAGAGACCAAGAAATTCATCACTATACATGGCTCACTACAACGCAAATGTATTTAAATGCAAGTACAATTCCTGAAACAGAAAAATTATCGGATCTGGAGTAGCTCGACGGTGATGTGACGAGGAGTTTGTCCGAAGGTTGTCCCTATACGCTGTGAGGACTGACGCCTCCTACACTCTCTGTTGCGGAAGGAAATGCGTTTCTCGTGAACTCACATAACTGGCTTATCGTTGGGGCGCTCATCTACATTCTTGATCCAATATGTGACCAAAACATAATAGGAAACCCCGGTTACAAGGGTGCAAACCACCACAGTAGATGAGGTGGATGGCAGGTTGTTGAGTAATAAGAGGCGGATGGGTGTGTGGGAGTGACGCTTCGCTAAGCGCTCACTGTGATGCACCTCCACTTCACTACCCACGAAGGTTCTTGATTAAGCCACTCAATGCCAGGAAAGTGAAATTCACTCTTAGCATACCACAGGGCGCACAAACGATACATGAAACAATACTTACAGAGGAACATGCGTGGCTTACTTCATCTCCTCTCACTGGTTAGAAGCTGGCTGGCTGACTTTGCTTAACCCACGAGAATGGCAGAACTGGAAGCGGGTAACATGCACACAGCAGAAGGAGCAGGTGGATGACAGGGAACAGCTGAGACAACTGACTGGCTTTCACTTTCCACAGTCTGGTTTCCTTGATTGGCTAATTGCAAACTCCAGGTCAACCCCTCGGAGATTGAAGCAATTAGCACACGAACTAAGCCAGAAGCTGAAAAATCAGCAGCAACAGCTTGCAGGCTGAGACAGGTGGAGGTGGTGATTGAGAGGTAAGCAGCTAGCTAAAGTTCAAACACATTTGTCGAGACCCCTCGCTACTCACAGTCTTCTAATCTGAATCCCCTTAAAAAACTAAATCCCCGCTTCGCCCCCAACACCCTGCCACCATTATCCTGTGGGTCGAACACTGGATAGGGTAATAGTCACTAACATGCATACTCCCGTAGCTGGCATACGTATATCGGAATAATGAAGAACGCCACTCAGCCGCGAACTGCCTCCTTTGCTCTTTCATGTAGACTAACTAACCCCCGTACCCATATGTGAGGGGGATACTGAATACTGCTGTGGTTCCGAGCAACAAATGAATACAGACAGTGAATCACGCAGAGACGGTTGGTAGTAGTCATCTACTGTACACTGGTTACTGGGTAACTGGTTCTGGAACAGGTACAACTACTAGACCTCCCCACCATCCTGACGCACCCCACCACCATCCTGGACTGAGCCACCCCACCAAACCCATCCTGACGGCACCTCCACCACACACCATCCTGACTGCAACCCCCCATCAACATCCTGACAGCGACAAACCACCCCATCCTGACTACAACCCTACCACCTTCCTGACTGCACGCCCACCACCACCATCCTGACTGCACCCCCCCTAAACCACCTGATTGCACCCCACCACCAACCTGACCTGCACCCCACCCCCATCCTGATGGCACCCCCACCACCACCATCCTGACTATGCACTCCCACACACCAACCATGACTGCCCCCCACACCAACACCCTGACGCTCTCCCAGTACACATCAACACCACCATCCTGACTGCCAACCCCAACCACCACAATCCTGACTGCACCCCCACTAACAACCTACTGCACCCCCCCCACCACCATCCTGACTGCCACTTCCACCCCACCACCCATCCTGACTGTACCCTCATCACACCACCACAATTCCTGGCTGAACGCCCACCGACCACCCTGACGCCACCCACACCACCACCATCCAACGCGCACCTTCCACCCACCATCCGACCCTGCATCCCACCACCACCAACCTGACTTGCACCCCACCTAGACCATCCTGAATGCACCCCCACCACACCATCCAAACTGCACCCAACCACCATCCTGACGGCAACCCCACCACCACCATCCTGACTGCACCCCCACCACCACCATCGGTGACTGACACCCCACCACCATCCAGACTGCACCCCACCAGGCCATCCTAACTGCACCAAGACCACCATACAGACTACACCCCCCGCCACGCCATTCTGACTGCAACCTCAGCACAATCCTCACTGACACCCCCACCACCATCCTGACAACACCCCAACCACATCCTGACGGCACCCCCTCCACCACCAACCTGAACTGCACCCACCACCATCGTGACGGCACCCTCCACCACCACCACCAATCCTCACTGCAACCCCCCCATCACCATCCTGATTGCAACCCCACCACCACCTGACTGTGCACCTAACCACCACCCTGACTGCACCCCGACCACCACCATCCTGACCGGCAACCCCCACAAACCATCCTGACTGCACCCCACCACCATCCTGACCTCACCCCCACCACCATCCTGACGGCACCCACCACCACCATCCTGACTGCACCTCATCACCATCCAGACTGCAACCCACCACCCCCATCCTGACTGCAAAACCCCCACCACCATCCTGCTGCTCCTCCACCGCCATCCTGTACTGGCCCTTCGTTAGCAGCACGGCCGGGAGCCTCTCTGCTACTACAATAAGAAATAAAGCCCAGCGCCCGAAAAACTAATCGTGTTGGGAACCAGTCCGGTGGAGCGGCCCGTTGAGGACCAAATGAGTCTTTACTGTCAGCGAAGACCTAATAAAGGGTGTTTTGTGGCCCGGTCCTTGTGGCCACTTTGGCGATGGCCACCTCAGGGGTACCAGTAATACCGGGTGTTATTACTGGGTGTTGTTGGCCCTTAGTGCCAGCCAGCAGTCATTGTTCTTGCTAAGATTGGTGCCTCGGCCAGCCAGGCACCACCATACTGCATGACGAGTATGGAAATAGGTTCACCGAATGGAAATAATTCTGTCTGGCTCTACTGGCGGATCCTATGATGAATCTTTATAATTTAATATTAGTTTCCTTTGTTAAATGACACTGGACATCTCTCACAGCAATATGATAAAAAAAATATCACCATCACTCAGTCCGTAGCTGTTTTACCCGAATTATACAACCATTAAAATTCAGATGAACTTCCCCAGAAGTTTATGATCACCCTCCCTTCAAAGTACAGGTATTGTGATGTTCACCTCCAGGACTCAAATCCGACTAGCCAATTTCCATGTCTATATAAATGTTACCTTGTTTACATGTCGATAACACGTCAAAGCCTAAAAACCACTTATTTTTACTAAGATCAAACACACACACGTCTGCTGGATACTCAAGCATCTCACCTGGAACCTCGTTAACATACTTCAAAGTTTATTCTCGATAAGGATTACAATGCTGAGTTTACAGAAATTTGGTTATTGTGTGGTTTACATGTAGTAAAATTGTGATTACAGAGTGTACCACTAGAACGCTTAGCATGGCTAGGCATTTCGGGCAGACTTAGTTTTATTCTTAATTGTAAAATATCTCTTCCTGGGACGACCCCTATTAATCTTTCCTAGATATAATATATATATATATATATATATATATATATATATATATATATATATATAATTAATATATATATATATATATATATATATATCGTGCCGAATATGTAAAACTGGTCAATTAGCAAGAACTCATTTAAAATTAAGTCCTTTCTAAAATTTTCTCTTTTACGCTTAAAGATATATTTTTTTCATTAATGTTGATGTAAAAATTTAGAATTTTGCACCAAAAGGAACTTAGAAAACTTACCTAACCTTTTTAAAACAAGCGCAATTTATTTTAGCCTAACCCAACGAAATATATTTTAGATTTGTTTACAATAATTTAATACTAAACAAACACAGTGAAATATATTTTTTTCGTTAGGTTCAGAATGATTTTGGCGAAATTATTGCATACACAAATTTTCACTTGTCCTATATGGCAAGATGAGCGTTGCTATTTAAGCCAAGATCGCAAGTTCTGCCTAGGTGAGTACAACTAGGTGAGTACACACACACACACACACACACACACACACACACACACACACACACAACACACACACACACACACACTACACACACACACACACACACACACACACACACAATATATATATATATATATATATATATATATATATATATATATATATATATAATATGTCGCGCCGAATATGTAAAACTGGTCAATTAGCAAGAACTCATTTAAAATTAAGTCCTTTCTAAAATTTCTCTTATACGTTTAAAGATATATTTTTTTCATTAATGTTAATGTAAAAATTTTTAATTTTGCACCAAAAAAATCTTAGAAAACTTACCTAAACCCTATTATAACAAGAGCAATTTATTTTAGATTTTTTTACAGTAATTTAATACTAAACAAACACAGTGAAATATATTTTTTTCGTTAGGTTCAGAATGATTTTGGCGAAATTATTGCATACACAAATTTTCACTTGTCCTATATGGCAAGATGAGCGTTGCTATTTAAGCCAAGATCGCAAATTCTGCT
>NC_069430.1:2720116-2733495 GCF_026875155.1 Cherax quadricarinatus
AAATGTAGTGTTGAGTGTTCAGCAAGAAAATTTGTGGTTACAGGAAAGTGGGGTGCGGGAGGAAGAGGAGCGATTGGTGTGATGAGATGTAAAGAGAGAGTAAGGGAGAAAAAGTTAGCATAAGAGAAGTTTTTACAAAAGTAGGAAGTGATGCAAGGAGGGAAAGAGTATATGGAGAAAAAAAGAGAGAGGTTAAGAAGGAGTGGTGAAGCGAATGTAAAAAGAGAGCAAATGAGGTAGAGTGGTTTGATATGTTATCAACATATTTTGTTTGAAAATAAGCAAAAGTTTGGAGTGAAGGATATTAACAAGTTAAGAAAAGCCAAGAGAACAAATGGATTTTCAGATTAAAAATAGAGAGGAGTAGTTTATAAAATGAGAGTTTAGAGGTAGATGGGAAGATGGAGGGTAATATTTGTTGCAGGAATTGCGTTAAATGTTGATGAACTAGGGTGAAGCTGTGGATTTCGGTGTATAGACAAGGAGGAGAATAACATCTTGTAGAGTGAGGGAAGAGCCAGTTGTGAGTGTGGGGGTAATTTCGTGAGGCAGTAGGAAAAATGAAAGGGGTTAAAGGCAGCCAGGATATAAGGGAATGGGATAAAGGGATAGAATAAGTTAAAAGCAGGTGGGCATATAGATTTTGAGTGGTTGGGTGCAATTATTAATAAATAGTATGGAAGGAGGGGTAAGGTACCTAGGGATTGCAGAGATGCATGGGCATTGACCTTTGAAAAAAGGCAAAGTGGGTATAAAAGGAGAGTGCAAAAATTATAGGGGGATACTTCTGCTGAGTATACCTGGAAGAAGAGGTAGTGTATGGTAGATATTTTATTGAAGAATTAAGAGAAAGAGCGGAGAATAGGATAGCAGATGATCAAGGAGGCTTTAGGAAAGGTAAGGGGGATGGTGTGGAACCAGGTGGTGAAAGCAGTGGAAACAAAAAGTGAACCGTATTTAGATAAGGGCTAAAGAGTCTTTGGTGGCATTTATGGATTGGAAAAGGCGTATGACAGGGTGGATAGGGGAGCAATTGTGGCAGATGATGCAAAGGTGGAAGATGGTGTAGTAAGGCAGGTTACTGAAAGCATGAAGAGTTTTTTACGAGATAGTGAGGGCTCAAGTTAGAGTATGGTAGGAAGAGGGAAAATATTTCTCGCCAGTAAAGTAGCCTTAGACAAGAATGTGTGATGACCACCCTAAGTAATGGGGGGATGGAGGGTGGTGAAGATGTTTAATCTATTTATAGATGGGGCTGGTAAGAGCATAATGCGAGGGTCTTGACAAAGGATGGCGTGGAGTTAGAAAGTATAAAGAATCACACACACAGTGGGAGTTGTCACCGCTTGCTCCTTTGCTGATGACACTGTGCGTCTTGGGAGATTCAGAAGAGAATTTGCAGAGATATGTGGATGGAATTTTGTAGGGTGTGCAAAAGAAGAAAATTAAATGTGAATACGAGGAAAGAAGTAAGGTTGATGAGGATAGACAAAAAGATTAGGTGATGACAGATTGAATAGTCAAGAGTTGGGAGGGAGAGATTAGAGAGGAGGTGAATGTGTATTCCATATATATTGGGAGTGGTAACGTGTCAGGCGCGAGAGGTTCGTATGAAAGATGAGGATGAATCTGAGAATTGATGAGGGGAAAAATAGTGAGTGGAGCACTTTGGGGATTTGTGGAACAAGAACTTTGTCCTTGAGGCAAAGAAGGGAGAATGTATGAGAGCATAGTTTTTCCACGCTCGTTATATGGGTTGTGAAGCATGGGTGATTGAAGTGTGCGAAGCGAAGGAGAAAGGCCTGGAGGCAGTGGAGATGTCATGTCTGAGGGAATGGTGTGGTGGTGGAATATACTGCAGTAGAATTTCGAAGTTTTGGAAGAGTTTAGGATGAGGTTGAGGGATTACCAAAAGCTGTTGTCCAGGCAGGTCTAGGAGGGGTTGTGTGAGGTTGGTTCGGACATTGGAGAGAATGGATCGAAACAGAATAACTTTCAAAAAGAGTGTATCATCTGTTATGGAAGGAAGGCGGGGTAGGGGTCGCCTAGGAAAAGGTTGGAGGGGAGGGGTAAAGGAGGTTTTGTGTTTCGAGGGGCTTGGACTTCCAGCAAGGGCAGGCGTGAGCGTGTTTTGATCGGAGATGAATGGAGACAAATGGTTTTTAATACATGACGTGCTGTTGGAGTGTGAGCAAAGTAACTTTATGAAGGGGTTCAGGGAAACTCGCATCCGGACTTGAGTCCTGGAGGAAGGGAAATAACAGTGGCCTGCACACTTGAAGGAGGTGAGTATATGTTGCAGTTTAAAACTGTAGTGTAAAGCCCCCTTCTGGCAAACAGGTGAAGGAGTGAATGATGGTGAAAGTTTTTCTTTTTCGGCACCCTGCCTTGGTGGGAATCGCCAGTGTGATTATAAAAATATATATATATAATATATATATATATACAGAATATATATATAGTAGTATATATATATATATATATATAATAAATAACATATATATTATATATATATATATATATATATCATTGAACAATTAAGTTTTGCCAGAATGGAAGTCTATAAGGCGATCGTAGTCATTTCCAGCAGGAATCTGCAGGCGTCACAGCTATAATTCGACCTCAGCCCCACGAAGAGATGGTAAATCCATACTCGCGGTGAATCTGCATCACTTCTATCTGCACCAGAGTTCACAACTTTCCGACAACAATTGTATCCTTGGGCAGGGGCGAATCGCAAGAAGAAATTAAAGCCTTTCTTTTTTTTGAGGCCTCACTATGTGGCTGTGAAGAAGATGGATGGGGGAATCAGACCCATTGCGAGTTGGAGAAAACCCCTGCGCCGTCTCGTTGCAAAGCAGCAGTGAGAAACATTAGCCTAGAAGCTGCCTACTTTAGCTCAGACCACACCAACTGGCTTTGGGGGGACTCTCAAGGCAGTGAAGCAGCAACTCATGCCGTGCAAGGGCCTACATCTAGGGTACTACCAGAGAGACAGGCCTATAGTCAAACTTATTTTAGAAATGCCTTTAAAATGGTGACGAGAAGGATGCTGTTTTTTTGCTAGTTGGTTTCGGGATACGGTACCGGCCAGTCCTTTTTCCTTCATTTCAGCCGGCTACAGCAAACCCTCAATTCTTTAGTTTGAGTAACATGAAATTCAAGTCATCAAGAGGGTGTTTCAGCAGGGTGGACCCACTCGCTCCACTTCTCGGTTTTCTGCTTGGCAGTAAGAGGATCTAATTTCCAGCCTACGCAGTTGTACTCACAATATCTGGTACCTGATGACGCACTACTGGCAGTTACTGAAGAGTCCCTGTGGGGGACCTACAGCTGGTGAAAACACATGGAGAGAGACTTATTGGACACATCGCTCGAATTCCCTACAAATGTGAAATCATCATAGCCGAACCAGGACATAATCATTGCTGTGGCGAAGAATCCTCACCGGAAGTCTCCAACTACCCGGACTTTTCCGTCCAACAGTACCCTCGCTGGGGGCACCGCTGGTTCAACCAGGGCCATCGACACTTGTGTCCTCAGGTGGACAAATGGAAGTGACCTATGAGAATGGAGGAGAAATAAACGAGCTTTATTGACCTCAGATTCTCTAGTATCTTCCTCAAAAGGTGTCTTACTATGCCCATACTCACTTACATCTTGAGGTGTGCAACCCTCTTTTTTGACAACCCAACACTCGATGAATATGACACACGACCTGTAGATCAACTTTAAGAAGGCACTGAAGCCAGTCGCTAGAGGATGAGCAATGGGATCATGCAACCCTTCACCAGTGCGACTTGGGAGTATAAGGGGGTTGCTAAAACAACTGCATGTGTGCTTTAACCTGATTTTACAGTCTTCGTGTTTGGCTTCCAGTGCATTAGTCAAGGAAGATAGTTACCCGAGGACTGCGTTGAGAGACGTGGTAGAGCTACAAAGACCACCAGGTTTACTGAAGCAGTGATTCGTGGGACACATCCCCAAGTCGCCGGGGTGCCATTCCCTACAGACTCTCCAGTAAACCCAGCTGCCTCTCCAAACAGCAAGAAACAGTCCCACTGGGACAAAACAAGATCATGTAAAGAGGGCTCGCCACACAATGAGCACCCAATGCTTTCAGGAAAGGACAAAACTCGTCCGTCATGGCAGTGAAGGCACCACACCAGAGATTTCCTGTTAGCTGTTCCCAATACCATCATGGTGCACCCGTCTCGAACCCACAGGCATTGGGATTTGTGTTGCTCTATCGCCTAGCCCCGCCCCCCATCCTCATTGAACATAGGTGATACATTGGCGCAGGGCGACAGCTGATCAATTCGGTTTCCATGGTCTTGTGTGTCACACAGCAGGAGGGAAGTATGCCAACATGAGGAGAGGTCAATGACATCATAAAGAGAAGCCTCGCCACAGCCCGATGCCCAGCTCAACGGGAACCCCAAGTACAGAGGTCTAGAATGGTAGTCAAAAGCGTCCTGATGGACCACTATGCTACCCCTGGGGAAGGATGGAAAGCAATTGCCTGGGACTACACCGTGCTGCCACATTGGGCAGACACCTAACTTGTTTATACTCGGAGGTGGAAAGGAGGTGGAGCTGCCAGCCACAGGGAGACCCAGTAAGATCCGAAAAACCATGAAGACTTCCGTCCTTGCTAATAACTTCATTCCAATAGGGTCCGGAGACCCTTGGAGCAAGGGGCAAGTGTGCTCTAAAGTTCCTCAAAGAGCTGGGAGAAAAGCTCATCATAGAAACAAGGACCGACAGGGCGGACCAGCTATTCTCTTTCAGAGACTCAGTGTTGCGATCCCGAGAGGGAATGGCCTGGCAGCATTCTGGGGCATGCGGCCCACTGCAGGGAGCTGGACGAAGTATTCGAGATGAACCTCTGAGTTACCTATGTTGAGTTTTGCTGTTCGTTGTATTTTTGTGAATGTTTGGCCAATGCAGTTTTGTCTTTAAATAAAACATACTTGAAATAAAGGGGTGGTAGGAGAAATTCTCAAACCGACTACATGGAAAAACCTATGAGTTTTCCCTGAAGCAAGTTTTATTCTTTTCTCTGAGGATGAGGGTCCCCAGACAGTTCTAGAGCACCTGAAGCAAGTTTATTCTTATTCTCTGAGGATGAGGGTCCCCATGACAGTTCTAGAGGTGGTACCGTCCCCATATATTAATAATAATATGATATATATATATATATATATATATAGTATATATAATATTTTTTTTTTTTTTTTTTTATTATCACAAGCCGGCCCGATTCCCACCAAGGCAGGGTGGCCCCAAAATGAAAAAACTTTCACCATCATTTCACTCCATCACTGGTCTTGCCAGAAGGGTGCTTTACACTACAGTTTTTAACTGCAACATTAACACCCCCTCCTTCAGAGTGGCAGTGCACTGGTACTTCCATCTCCAGGACTCAAGTCCGGCCTGCGTTCCCTGAATCCCTTCATAAAGTTTACTTTGCACACGACTCCAACAGCAACGGTCAAGTATTAAAAACCATTTTGTCCCTCCATTCACGCTCTATCAAACACGCCACGCATGCCTGCTGGAAGTCCAAGCCCCTCGCACAGGGACAAAACCTGCCTATACCCCCTCCCTCCAACCCTTCCAAGGCCGACCCCTACCCCCTGCCCGCCTCTTCCACTACAGACTGATACACTCTTGAAGTCATTCTGTTTCGCTCCATTCTCCTACATGACCGAACCACCTCAATAACCCTCCCTCAGGCCCTCTGTACAACAGTTTTTGAGGTAATTCCCGCGACCTCCTCACTAAATTCCAAACAACGAATTACTCTGCATTATATTCAGCACCACGACATTGCCCTCAGACATGACATCTCCACTGCCTCAGCCTTCTCCTCGCTGGCAACATTCATCACCCACTGCCACACCATTATTGAAGAGCGGTTGGTAAAACTAACTCTCATACATTCCCCTCTTTGCCTCCCAAGGACAAAGTTCTTTGTCTCCACAGACTCCTAATGTGCACCACTCACTCTTTTCCCTCATCAATTCTATGATTCACCTCCATCTTTCATAGACCCATCTCTGACAAACATACGGCCACTCCCCAATATCTGAATACGTTTCAACCTCCGTCCATAAACTCTCCCTCCACTCTGATATTCAATCTTTCCATCACCTAATCTTTTTTGTTACTCAACCGTACTCTGTTCCTGTATTCACCTTTTAATTTTCTTCTTTTGCACACCCAACCTTATTCATTCCACCAATCCTGCACTTCTCTCAGAATCTCCCAAGAGCACAGTGCATCAGTCAAAGAGCACTATGTGTACAACTCCCACTTGTGTGTGATTCTTTATCTTTTTAACTCCACGCCTCTTGCCGAAGACCCTCGCATTTACTTCTCTTACAACCCCATCTATAAATATATTGAAACCACCACGGTGAGCATCACACATCCTTGTCTAAGGCTACTTTTACGGGAAAAAATTTCCCTCTTTCCTACATAACTCTAACTGAGCCTCACTATCCCTCGTAAAAACTCTTCCCGCTGCTTTCAGTAACCTACCCTCGCTACACTCCTACTACATAACACGTTGCAACATCTGCCACATTCCGCCCCTATGCCACCCGTGTCATACGCCTTTTCCCAAATCCAAAAATGCCTACAAAGACCGTCTTTAGACCTTATCTAATACTGTTTCATTGTTATTATGTTTCACTGTAAACACCTGGTCCACACACCCCCTACTTCTAAAGCCTCCTTGTTCATGCTGCTATCCTATTCTCCAGTCTTACTTCTTAATTCTTATCAATTATAAAACTCTACCATACACTTTACAACCAGGTAACACTCCAACTAGACTATCCCCTATAAATTTTGGCACTTCTCTTTTATCCCCCTCTGCCTTTATACAAAGGAACTATGCATGCTCGCTGCAATCCCTAGGTTACCTTTAACCTTCTTCCATACATTTATTACATATTGGCACCAACCACCTCCAAAGACAATAGATCCCACACCTGCTTTTATCATGTTCTATCTTTATCCCATCAATCCCGGCTGCCTGGACCTCCCATTCATTTTACTAGAATGCCTCACGAACTTCCCCACACCCCAACTGGCTCTTCCTCACGTCCTACAAGATGTTATTCCTCCGAGTAAGCCCTATACACGAAATCACATCTTCCCTATCTTCATCAACATTTAACAATTCCTCCAAATAAATCCTTCCATCATCCCAATACCTCTAACTCTGCCATTTAATAACTCTCCTCTCCTATTTTTAAACTGACAAATCCATTTGTTCTCCAGGCTTTCTAACTTGTTAATCTCACTCCAAAACTTTTTCTTATTATCAACAAATTTGTTGATAACATCTCACCCACTCTCTCATTTGCTCTCTTTTTTATACATTGCTGGTCAATTCACCACTCTCTTAACCCTTCTCTTTTTTTTCTCCATATACTCTTCCCTCCTTGCATCACTTCTACTTTGTAAAACTTCTCATATGCTAACTTTTTCTACACGCCTTACTACTCTCTTTAACATCATCATTCCACCAATCGCTCCTCTCCTCCTGCACCCAGCTTTTCCCCTTAACCACGAAACTTCTGCTGAACACTCTAACACCACTATTATTAAACCTACCCCATGACCTCTTCGACCCCATTGCCCTATGCTCCTCATTAGCCCATCTATCCTCCAATACTGTTTCTATATAACTTACCCCTAATCTGCCTCCCTCTTTTAGTTTATAAACACTTCACCTCTCTCTTGCCCCTGATGCTTCTATTCTCCTACTGTATCCCATCCCTACCTTTTTCTCTCAGTGTGCTACAACTAGAAAGTATCTGATATGATCTGTGGCCCCTCTATAAACATGTACATCCTTTGAAGTCTACTCAACAGTCTTTTATCTACCAATACTTAATCCAAGCAAAGACTATACTGTCATTTTTTCGCCCTACATCAATCGTGTATACTTATTTATCCTCTTTTTCTTAAAATGATTGTGATTACCGTATACTAAGGCCCTTTCTATATAATAAATATAAATACCGTAATATTATATATACATAAATATATCTATATCTATTAAATATATATATATATATAGAATATATATAGTATATAGTAGTATACTTATATATAATTATAAAGTATATATAATAGATATATATATATATATATAGATATCTATTATATATATATATATACATAAATAGTATAAGTATAAATAGTATATATAGTATATACTGTAATGATGATAATTTATATATATATATATATAAAATATGTGTATATATATATATATATAGTACTGTATATGATAATGTATATATATATGAAATAATATATATTATATATATATATATAAATATAGTAATGTCGTGCCAATAGGCAGAACTTGCGGGATGCTTGGCTTAAATAAGCAACGCTCAACTTGGCCATATAGGAATAAGTGAAAAATGTTTGTGTGTATGCAAAAATTTCTCGCCAAAAATCATTCTGAATCTAACGAAAAAAATATATTTGATTGTTGTTTGTTAGTACTAAATAAATTGAGAAAACGGATTTAAGAATATTTTTAGTTTTAGAGTTTAGCGTCTAAAATAAATTGTTTCTTGTTATAATAAGGTATGTAAGTTTTTAAAGATACTTTTGGTGCAAAATTAAATATTTTTCATCAACATTAATGAAAAAATATATCCTTTAAACGGTATAAGAGAAAGGGTACAGAAGGACTTAATTTGTAAATGAGGTTCTGTCTTGCTACATGCCATTTTGTACATATTCGCACGATATAGAATATAAATAATATATTAAATATATATAAGTTATATATATATAATATATATATATGATATATATATAATATATGATATAGTATATGTATATATAGAGTATATATATACATATATATGATAGTATATATATATATATATTATAAGATTATAAATATATATAATAATATATATATATATATTTATGATCTAGTTTATTTTTTATTAAAACACGCGGCCCCGAAAAAGAAAAACTTTCACAACATTCACGCCAATCATGTCTGCGCCAGAAGGGTGCCTTAACACACAGGTACAGTTTTTAAACTGCCAACATAACACGCCCTCCTTCAAGTGCAGGCACTGATACTTCCATCTCTAGGGACTCAAGAGTCCGGCCTGCCAGTTTCCCTGAACCCTTCATAAATGTTACTTTGCTACACACTCCAAACAGCACGTTAAGTATTAAAAATCATTTGTCCTCCATGGCACTCCTTATCAAACCGCTACACGCTTCATACCGCAGAAGTGGCAAATAGCCGCCTCGCACTACAAAACTCTCCTTTACCCCCTCCCTCTAAACATTCCTAGGCCGACCCCTACCCCCGCCTTTCCGTTCCAGCTAAGGACCGAACTGTACACGCTTGAAGTCATTCTGTTTCGCTCCATTCTGCTCTACATGTCCGAACCACCTCAATAAATATATATATATATATATATATATATATATATACTATTAATATATAATATATATATATAAATATATTATATATTATAAATGATAAATATATTATATATATATGTCGTGCTGAATATGTAAAGCTGGTTCAATTAGCAAGAACTCCATTTGTAAAATAAGTCTTTGTAAAATTTTTCCTCTATAACGTTTAAAGATATATTTATTTTCATTAATGGGGTTAATGTAAAAATTGTATAATTTTGCACAACTGGTAAGCAAAGGAACTTAGAAAACTTACCTAACCGTTTGATAACAAACGCAATTTACTTGTAGCCTAACCGCAGCAAAAATAAATTTCAGATTGTGGTTTACAATAATTTAATACTAAACAACAAACCGTCAGTCACCATATATTTTTCGAGTTAGGTTCAGAACGCATTTTGGCGGAATTATTGCATTACACAAATTTTCACCTTGGTCCTAATATGGCAAGATGAGCTGTTTTGCTATTTAAGCCAATGATCGCGTAGAATTCTGCCTATTCGGCACGACAATAATATATAATCTATAAGATTATATATATAATATATATAATAGTTATATGATATATATATATATATATAGAATAGTATATATATATACTGATATTATAGATATATATATATATATAGATATATATATAAAATTATAATATATATATATATATACAAGAAAAGTAACCAGAAAAAGATAATTAAATATTTTAACACACCCAATTTGTGGCATGCATTGGAGTTGCTCTTCTAACTTAATCATTTCCAGAGTAATCAGTTTATAACGGACAAAGAAAAATAGATATGAACAATGAAATTGAGTGGTAATTCTAGTTAATTAATCCCATTTCGTGAATTGCAGTAATGGCTTAACTGGCATTTATAGGTGAAGCATGGCAAATATATTTTGTGAATGAATCTGCTGGCTGCATGTAATGTCAGTTGGGTGGGGGTGGGATGGGGAGTTAGAGCAGGTGAGGCTAAAGCAACCATCACAATCTTACCAGTAGACCGTAGAACAAGTGTTGGTAGAATCGTTAGATAGACGATTAATATTACAAAGGCTGAAGAACGAGTTGAAGATGTTTCAGATAGCCTTGGTATCAAGCCTGGTAACTGAAAGCCTCAAAACTCTCTCCTCAATCCAACGTTCATTCTCATGGTTTTAAAAGTCACCTCTGAATATGATTGGCCAAAGTTTGGTGAGGCAGGCAAGAAGACTCGTCACTAAGATTCCCAGTTTGCACGATCTTGTCATATTCATCAATATTTGATAGTGTTGAAAGAGTTACACTACGTTTATCAGAGATTTCGACACATATTATGTTATCTTTTATTTGTTGCAACAGTGACAGCTGATGAGATGGCGTCAAAAATGGCTTCATATCCGCAGGTGAGAATGAAATTTTAACTTTATTGATGAAAAATGTCAAAATGGCAACAAAGTTGCCATGTACCTGGCAGCATATTTTGCATTCATTCTTCCTCTCTCAGGCAACATTCTCACACAAGCAGATTACAGATATAGTACTGTAGATGACCACCTGGTACCTATATGTGGTAAGAAATTAGCACCTACCGTCCCTGACACAGCTTACTGACGCCACACAATCCAGGCAGAACTTGCGATCTTGGCTTAAATAGCAACGCTCATCTTGCCATATAAGGCAAGTGAAAATTTGTGTATGCAATAATCTCGCCAAAATCACTCTGAACCTAACGAAAAAAATAAATTTCACCGTGTTTGTTTAGTATTAAATTGCTGTAAACAAATCTAAAATATATTTAGTTGGGTTAGGCTAAAATAAATTGCGCTTGTTATAATAAGGTTAGGTAAGTTTTCTAAGTTACTTTTGGTGCAAAATTATGAATTTTTACATCAACATTAATGAAAAAAATATATCTTTAAACGTATAAGAGAAAATTTTAAAAGGGGCCCTTAATTTTAAATGAGTTCTTGCTAATTGACCAGTTTTACATATTCGGCACGACATTTTATATATATATATATATATATTATATATATATATATATATATATATATATATATATATATATATATATATATATATATATATATATTTTTTCAACAAGTCGGCCGTCTCCCACCGAGGCAGATTGACCCAAAGAGAAAGAAAATCCCCAAAAAGAAAATACTTTCATCATCATTCAACACTTTCACCTCACTCACACATAATCACTGTTTTTGAGAGGTGCTCAGAATACAACAGTTTAGAAGTATATACGTATAAAAATCCCCAATATATCTCTCCAAACTGCCAATATTTTCAAACCCCTCCTTTAGAGTGCAGGAACTGTACTTCCCATTTCCAGGACTCAAGTCCGGTTATATAAAATAACCGGTTTCCCTGAATCCCTTCACTAAATATTACCCTGCTCACACTCCAAATATATATATATATATATATATAAAATATATATATAAATATATATATATATATATATATATTTATATATATATATATATTTATGTCGTGCCGAAAAGGCAGAACTTGCTTTCTTTGCTTAAATAGCAACGCTCATCTTGCCATATAAGACAAGAGAAAATTTGTGTATGCAATAATTTTGCCAAGATCATTCTAAACCTAAACAAAAAATATATTTCACTGTGTTTGTTCAGTATTAAATTATTGTAAACAAATCTAAAATATATTTAGTTAGGTTAGGCTAAAATAAATTGTTCTTGTTATAATAAGGTTAGGTAAGTTTTCTAAGAATCTTTTGGTGCAAAATTAAATTTTTTTACATTAACATTAATGAAAAAAATATATCTTTAAACGTATAAGAGAAAATTTTAGAAAGGACTTAATTTTAAATGAGTTCTTGCTAACTGACAAGTTTTACATATTCGGCACGACATATGTATACTCAAATTTATTCTCGAGGTGACTGGTCCCGGGCGAAGAAGAAAATTGCTTGCGCCCAGCACGTCCCTACTTTTTAGGGGAAACGTGCTGAGTGGTTTAAGGGTCAGAATGGCAGCCCGCTATCGTGGGAGCTGCTCCCTCCCGCTGGCTATCAATTCCTTGCATATACTTTCGCTTGTTTTGTGAAATATTTTTAATATACGTGACCCGAAGTGCCTTGAATAAAAGAATTTTGAAGAAAACCCTTTGTGATCGACCCCTTTAAAATGGGGTAGTAAGTGTTAATAAAAATCTTTAAATTAAAAATTTTTCAAGTGTTTTTATAAGACTTGTGGGATTGTGCCCCCCCTGACCGGGAAAAACCCATATGAGGATTTTAAAAAACTAGAAAGTAAATTTATATCAGAGAATCAAGAAGGCACGAGTTGTAAAGTGTTCATGTTTTTTTTTACTAACTTTTTTAAAAAGGTGCAAATGACACGACAAAAGCGGCAAACAGAAAAAAAACTTTCCTTTCAAAGCTTTTTTTCGTCTTGTGGTGTGGGGGGGGGGAAAAGGGGGGTGCGTTTCACCCCATTCATTTACCGTAACCCCCCCCCTTCCCCCCCATAATAACTACGTAAAAAAAATTAAGGGAAAGGATTGGGGAGCAGAGGGGAAAAGGTACGGGATGTGAGGAAATTCTTTAGTTCAGGGTGGTGAGGAAGGTAATGATCTGGAAGAAGAATGGTGTGCAGTCTGGGCGTGTTGCAGAGAGTAGATAGGCAGTCCGAAGCTGTGTGTGAGTAAAGTGGAAGCACCAAACTGGGCATGGCCCGGAAGCAGACCGACCCCCCAACCCCAAAAATAGGTACACACCACACACACACACACCCACCACACACACACACACACACAAACACACACCCCACACCCAACACACAATACATTTGCTAGTGAAACGAAGAAAGGAAAAACTGCAAGGGAAGAAATCAAATTGAAAAGGGGTACCAGGGAAAAGAGTGGGGAATGAAAGGGG
>NC_069430.1:2733995-2749738 GCF_026875155.1 Cherax quadricarinatus
GTTTGTAATGGGATATGGATGGTTTCTGAAAGCAGTTAAGAGTTATATGAAGGATAGTGACGTTGTGGCCTGGCTGGCAAAGCTCTCTCTTCGCTGGCAAAGCCCGGGTTCGATTCCCTGCAGAATATAAACATTTCGACGCGTTTCCTTACACCTGTTGTCTTGTTCACCTAGCAGCAAGTGGGTACCTGGGTGTTAGCCGACTGGTGTGGGTCGCATCCTGGGGAGCAAGATTCAAGACCCCAATAGAAATTAGACAGTCCTCGATGATGCACTCCCTTTCTTGGGTTATGCTGGGTGGCTAACCCTGCGGGGTTAAAAATCCGAACGAAATCTTATCTTAGTGAGGCCCTGGTTAGTGTGTAGGAGAGAGGACTATTTTCCAGTAAAAGTAGGCCTTAGACAGAGCTGTTTGATGTCACCATGGTTGTTCAGTATACTTATAAATAGGGTTGTAAAATTGAATGCTGGGGTGTTGGGAAGAGGTGTGGGATTAAAATATAGAGAATCTAATACAAAGTGGGAGTTGTCACACCGTGCTTTTAGGAGATTCTGAAGTTACGAAGGTTGGTGGACGAATTTTGGAGAGTATGAAAACGAAGGAAATTAAAAGTGGGGATAGGAAAGTGCAAGGTGATGAGGGTAACACAAAAACTAGGTAATGAAAGATTGGATATCAGATTGGAAGGAGGGAGTATGAAGTGGTGAATGTGTTCAGATATTTGGGAATGGATTTGTCGGCGGATGAAGTGAACCACTGAACTGACGAGGGAAAAAAGGGGAGTGGTGGATTGAGGCATCTGTGGAGAACATTATCTATGGAGGCAATAAGGGGAATGTATGAGAGTATACTATACCTGGAGGGTGTTTCGGAGGTCAACGCTCATGCGGCCCGGTCCATGACCTGGTTTCATGAGTTGTGAATAAACCACCGAAAGGATGGTTTGAACCCATGACGAGTGAGTCATAAAACTCCAGGCCAGTGCATAAGCCACTCGTCATGGGTTCCAAACAAACTTGTGCCATGGTTTGTTTGCACTCGTGCTATTACGATTTCGTGAGTCATGAATGTTGCAGCGAGAAGAAGGCTGGAGGGAGTGGAGATGTCGTGTCTGAGGGAAATGTGTGGTATGAATATTGTGCAGAGAATTTGCAACTTGGAGATCAGGAAGTGCGGGGGTTACTAATGGTGTTGTCAAGAGATGGAGGAAAAGTTGTTTAGGTAGTTTGGATAATTAGAGAAGAGGAAGAAAAATAGGATGATTTAGAGGGTGTATAAATCTGTAATGGAAGGAAGGTGGGGTAGGGGTCTCCCTAGTAAAGGTTGGAGGGAGGAGCTAAAGGAGGTGTTGTGTGCGAGGGGCTTGGATATCCAATAGGTGTAAGCGTAGAGGTATATGGTTTTGGTACTTGACGAGATGTTGAAGTGTGAGTATGGTAACATCCTGTGAAGGGATTCAGGGAACTGGTTACCCGGACTTTTTGTCCTGGAGGTGGGAAGTACAGTGCCCTCACTCTGAAGGAAGGGTAGGGATATTTGCAGTTGGGAGGGACATCTGAACAGCAATATTGGCGCTCCTATGCCAAGACAGTGATATAGTAAATGATGGTGAAAGTATTTTTTTTTTCTCGGGTCGTCCCACCTCGGTGGGAGACGGCCTGTATATATATAATATATATATATATATATATATATATATATATATATATATATATATATGTCGTGCCGAATAGGCAGAATTTGCGATCTTGGCTTAAATAGCAACGCTCATCTTGCCATATAGGACAAGTGAAAATTTGTGTATGCATAATTTCGCCAAAATCATTCTGAACCTAACGAAAAAAATATATTTCACTGTGTTTGTTTAGTATTAAATTACTGTAAAAAAATCTAAAATAAATTGCTCTTGTTATAATAGGGTTAGGTAAGTTTTCTAAGATTTTTTTGGTGCAAAATTAAAAATTTTTACATTAACATTAATGAAAAAAATATATCTTTAACCTATAAGAAAAAAATTTTAGAAAGGACTTAATTTTAAATGAGTTCTTGCTAATTTACCAGTTTTACATATTCGGCGCGACATATATATATATATATATATATATATATATATATATATATATAATATATATATATATATAGTTTGTGTGTGTGTGTGTGTGTGTGTGTTTTGTGTGTGTGTGTGTGTGTGTGTGTGTGTGTGTGTGTGTGTGTGTGTGTGTGTGTGTGGGGTGTGTGTGTACTCACCTAGTTGTACTCACCTAGGCAGAACTTGCGATCTTGGCTTAAATAGCAACGCTCATCTTGCCATATAGGACAAGTGAAAATTTGTGTATGCAATAATTTCGCCAAAATCATTCTGAACCTAACGAAAAAATATATTTCACTGTGTTTGTTTAGTATTAAATTATTGTAAACAAATCTAAAATATTTCGTTGGGTTAGGCTAAAATAATTGCGCTTGTTTTAAAAAAGGTTAGGTAAGTTTTCTAAGTTCCTTTTGGTGCAAAATTCTAAATTTTTACATCAACATTAATGAAAAAAATATATCTTTAAGCGTAAAAGAGAAAATTTTAGAAAGGACTTAATTTTAAATGAGTTCTTGCTAATTGACCAGTTTTACATATTCGGCACGATATATTATATATATATATATATATTTATATATATATATATATATATATATATATATATATATATATATATATATATATATATATATCTAGGAAAGATTAATAGGGGTCGTCCCAGGAAGAGATATTTTACAATTAAGAATAAAACTAAGTCTGCCCGAAATGCCTAGCCATGCTAAGCGTTCTAGTGGTACACTCTGTAATCACAATTTTACTACATGTAAACCACACAATAACCAAATTTCTGTAAACTCAGCATTGTAATCCTTATCGAGAATAAACTTTGAAGTATGTTAACGAGGTTCCAGGTGAGATGCTTGAGTATCCAGCAGACGTTGTGGTTGTTTGATCTTAGTAAAAATAAGTGGTTTTTAGGCTTTGACGTGTTATCGACATGTAAACAAGGTAACATTTATATAGACATGGAAATTGGCTAGTCGGATTTGAGTCCTGGAGGTGAACATCACAATACCTGTACTTTGAAGGGAGGGTGATCATAAACTTCTGGGGAAGTTCATCTGAATTTTAATGGTTGTATAATTCGGGTAAAACAGCTACGGACTGAGTGATGGTGATATTTTTTTATCATATTGCTGTGAGAGATGTCCAGTGTCATTTAACAAAGGAAACTAATATTAAATTATAAAGATTCATCATAGGATCCGCCAGTAGAGCCAGACAGAATTATTTCCATTCGGTGAACCTATTTCCATACTCGTCATGCAGTATGGTGGTGCCTGGCTGGCCGAGGCACCAATCTTAGCAAGAACAATGACTGCTGGCTGGCACTAAGGGCCAACAACACCCAGTAATAACACCCGGTATTACTGGTACCCCTGAGGTGGCCATCGCCAAAGTGGCCACAAGGACCGGGCCACAAAACACCCTTTATTAGGTCTTCGCTGACAGTAAAGACTCATTTGGTCCTCAACGGGGCCGCTCCACCGGACTGGTCAGACACGATTAGTTTTTCGGGCGCTGGGCTTTATTTCTTATTGTAGGTAGCAGAGAGGCTCCCGGGCCGTGCTGCTACGAGGCATCGTAGAGGCCTCGCTCATGCTGTCTGCTGTTCATGTGATACCTGAGTGTTGTACACGTGTCAAGCTTCACTGTACGTCGTTATTTATATATTTGGCTCTCGTCTGGGAGGTCAGAGGCTCGTGTCCCTCCGAGGAGGATCGAGTCCCTCCGAGGAGGATCGAGTCCCTCCGAGGAGGATCGAGTCTGCAGCGTTTCGCACACCTGCACATTTTTTTGTGATTTATTTTATGAATTTATTTTGTTATACTGTTTTATAAACATATTTATTGACACAGAAATCCGTACATAACAGCCTTCCGCGATGCTTTAATTGTTTCTTATATGGAATCAGTTGGCTGTCTTCCACCTGTCCTCCCATGCAGTGACCAACACAGGTGACAGTCTTCCACCTGTCCTCCCATGCAGTGACCAACACAGGTGACAGTCTTCCACCTGTCCTCCCATGCAGTGACCAACACAGGTGACAGTCTTCCACCTGTCCTCCCATGCAGTGACCAACACAGGTGGCAGTCTTCCACCTGTCCTCCCATGCAGTGACCAACACAGGTGACAGTCTTCCACCTGTCCTCCCATGCAGTGACCAACACAGGTGGCAGTCTTCCACCTGTCCTCCCATGCAATGATCAACACAGGTGACAGTCTTCCACCTGTCCTCCCATGCAGTGACCAACACAGGTGGCAGTCTTCCACCTGTCCTCACATGCAGTGATCAACACAGGTGACAGTCTTCCACCTGTCCTCCCATGCAGTGACCAACACAGGTGGCAGTCTTCCACCTGTCCTCCCATGCAATGATCAACACAGGTGGCAGTTTTCCACCTGTCCTCCCATGCAGTGATCAACACAGGTGGCAGTCTTCCACAGTGTCCTCCCATGCAGTGATCAACACAGGTGGCAGTCTTCCACCTGTCCTCCCATGCAGTGACCAACACAGGTGGCAGTCTTCCACCTGTCCTCCCATGCAGTGACCAACACAGGTGGCAGTCTTCTACCTGTCCTCCCATGCAGTGACCAATACAGGTGGCAGTCTTCCACCTGTTCTCCCATGCAGTGACTAACACAGGTGGCAGTCTTCCACCTGTCCTCGCATGCTGTGATCAACACAGGTGGCAGTCTTCCACCTGTCCTCCCATGCAGTGATCAACACAGGTAGCAGTCTTCCACCTGTCCTCCCATGCAGTGATCAACACAGGTGGCAGTCTTCCACCTGTCCTCCCATGCAGTGACGAACACAGGTAGCAGTCTTCCACCTGTCCTCCCATGCAGTGACGAAAACAGGTGGCAGTCTTCCACCTGTCCTCCCATGCAGTGATCAACACAGGTGGCAGTCTTCCACCTGTCCTCCCATGCAGTGACCAACACAGGTGGCAGTCTTCCACCTGTCCTCCCATGCAGTGACCAACACAGGTGGCGGTCTTCCACCTGTCCTCCCATGCAGTGACCAACACAGATGGCAGTCTTCCACCTGTCCTGCCATGCAGTGACTAACACAGGTGGCAGTCTTCCACTTGTCCTCCCATGCAGTGACCAACACAGGTGGCAGTCTTCCACCTATCCTCCCATGCAGTGACCAACACAGGTGGCAGTCTCCCACCTCTCCTCCCATGCAATATTACACTTCTAAACCCCTCGTAAAAAAATACAAGATATTTTTTCAGCTTTTATGGGCATTTTTATTTTTTAACTGACAAATCGGGCGGTGATTGGTCGAGCAGGGGTGATATGAACTGGCACTGTGGCACTCTGCTGGACAGGTTGCTCACGGCACAGGCACTGCACGTCACATTACGTAGGGTAGGCTGCACGCACCCGTGAATATGGGAGGACAGGAAAGCATTGCCTGTAGGAGGGAAGGAGAGAGAGACCGAGTGAGAGAGAGAGAGAGAGAGAGAGATAGAAACTAAGAAAGGGGGGAGGAAGGAAGAGGAGCAGATTAAAAGAAGGTTGAGGCGGATGAGAGGAATTATTTCCGAGGCGGATAAAGCCGCACAAAATTCCCACAACGACCTGGCCGAGAGAGAGAAAAGTTGTGGCAGGAAGAGTTTTGTCGGGGGATGAATCTGTGGAGTGGGGAGGTAGGTGGTGGAGGTGCAGTCAGGATGGTGGTGGTGGTGCAGTCAGGATGGTGGTGGAGGTGCAGTCAGGATGGTGGTGGAGGTGCAGTCAGGATGGTGGTGGTGGTGCAGTCAGGATGGTGGTGGTGGTGCAGTCAGGATAGTGGTGGTGGTGCAATCAGGATGGTGGTGGTGGTGCATTCAGGATGGTGGTGGTGGTGCAATCAGGATGATGGAGGTGGTGCATTCAGGATGGGGGTGGTGGTGCAGTCAGGATGGTGGTGGTGGTGCAGTCAGGATGATGGTGGTGGTGTGCATTCAGGATGGTGGTGGTGGTGCAATCAGGATGATGGTGGTGGTGCATTCAGGATGGTGGTGGTAGTGCAGTCAGGATGGTGGTGGTGGTGCAGTCAGGATGATGGTGGTGGTGCATTCAGGATGGTGGTGGAGGTGCAGTCAGAATGGTGGTGGTGGTGCAGTCAGGATGGTGGTGGTGGTGCAGTCAGGATTGTGGGGATGGTGCGTCATGATGGTGGTGGTGGTGCAGTCAGGATGGTGGTGGTGGTGCAGTCAGGATAGTGGTGGTGTTGCAGTCAGGATGATGGTGGTGGTGCATTCAGGATGGTGGTGGTGGTGCAGTCAGGATGGTGGTGGTGGGGCAGTCAGGATGGTGGTGGAGGTGCAGTCAGGATGGTGGTGGTGGTGCAGTCAGGATGGTGGTGGTGGTGCAGTCAGGATGATGGTGGTGGTGCATTCAGGAGGGTGGTGGTGGTGCAATCAGGATGATGGTGGTGCTGCATCAGGATGGTGGTGGTGGTGCAGTCAGGATGGTGGTGGTGGTGGCAGTCAGGATGATGGTGGTGTGCATTCAGAATGGTGGTGGATGTGCAGTCAGAATGGTGGTGGTGGTGCAGTCAGGATGGTGTGGTGGTACAGTCAGGATTGTGGGGGTGGTACAGTCATGATGGTGGTGGTGGTGCAGTCAGGATGGTGGTGGTGGTGCAGTCAGGATAGTGGTGGTGTTGCAGTCAGGATGATGGTGGTGGTGCATTCAGGATGGTGGTGGTGGTGCAGTCAGGATGGTGGTGGTGGTGCAGTCAGGATGGTGGAGGAGGTGCAGTCAGGATGGTGGTGGTGGTGCAGTCAGGATGGTGGTGGTGGTGCAGTCAGGATGGTGGTGGTGGTGCAGTCAGGGATGGTGGTGGTGTTGCAGTCAGGATGGTGGTGGTGGTGCAGTCAGGATGATGGTGGTGGTGCATTAAGGATGATGGTGGTGGTGCATTCAGGATGGTGGTGGAGGTGCAGTCAGGATGGTGGTGGAGGTGCAGTCAGGATGGTGGTGGTGGTGCAGTCAGGATGGTGGTGGAGGTGCAGTCAGGATGGTGGTGGTGGTGCAGTCAGGATAATGGTGGTGGTGCATTCAGGATGGTGGTGGTGGTGCATCAGGATGATGGTGGTGGTTGCATTCAGGATGGTGGTGGTGGTGCAGTCAGGATGGTGGTGGTGGTGCAGTCAGGATGATGGTGGTGGCGCATTCAGGATGGTGGTGGAGGTGCAGTCATGATGGTGGTGGTGTATGCAGTCAGGATGGTGGTGGTGGTGCAGTCACGATTGTGGTGGTAGTGCAGTTATGATGGTGGTGGTGGTGCAGTCAGGATGGTCGTGGTGGAGCAGTCAGGATAGTGGTGGTGTTTCAGTCAGGATGGTGGTGGTGTTTCAGTCAGGATGGTGGTGCAGTCAGGATGGTGGTGGAGGTGCAGTCAGGATGGTGGTGGTGGTGCAGTCAGGATGGTGATGGAGGTGCAGTCAGGATGGTGGTGGTGGTGCAGTCAGGATGGTGGTAGTGGTTCAGTCAGGATGGTGGTGGTGGTGCAGTCAGGATGGTGGTGGTGGTGCAGTCAGGATGGTGGTGGTTGGTGCAGTCAGGATGGGGGTGGTGGTGCAGTCAGGATAGTGGTGGTGTGCAGTCAGGATGGTGGTGGTGGTGCAGTCAGGATGGTGGTTGTCGTGCAGTCAGGATGGTGGTGGAGGTGCAGTCAGGATGGTGGTGGTGGTGCAGTCAGGATGGTGTAGAGGTGCAGTCAGGATGGTGGTGGTGGTGCAATCAGGATGGTGGTGGTGGTTCAGTCGGATGGTGGTGGTGGTGCAGTCAGGATGGTGGTGGTGGTGCAGTCAGGATGGTGGTGGTGGTGCAGTCAGGATGGTGGTGGAGGTGCAGTCAGGAAGGTGGTGGTGGTGCAGTCAGGATGGTGGTGGAGGTGCAGTCAGGATTGTGGTGGTGGAGGTGCAGTCAGGATGGTGGTGGAGGTGCAGTCAGGATGGTGGTGGTGGTGCAGTCAGGATGGTCATGGAGGTGGTCATGATGGTGGTGGTGGTGGTGCAGTCAAGATTGTGGCGGTGAGGTGCGTCAGGATGGTGGTGGGGTGCAGTCAGGATGGTGGTGGTGGGGTGCCATCAGGATGGTGGTGAGGTGCAGTCAGGATGGTGGGGTGCCGTCATGATGGTGGTGAGTGCAGTCAGGATGGTGGTGGTGGGGGGCCGTCAGGATGGTGGTGGGGTGCAGTCAGGATGGTGATGGTGGGGTGCCGTCAGGATGGTGGTGGGGTGCAGTCAGGATGGTGGTGGTGGCGTGCCGTCAGGAGGGTGGTGAGGTGCAGTCAGGATGGTGGTGGTGGCGTGCCGTCAGAATGGTGGTGGGGTGCAGTCAGGGTGGGGTGGTGGGGTGCTGTCAGGATGGTGGTGGGGTGCAATCAGGATGGTGGTGGTTGAGTGCCGTCAGGATGGTGGTGGGGTGCAGTCAGGATGGTGGTGGTGTGTTGCCGTCAGGATGGTGGTTGAGGTGCAGTGAAGATGGTGGTGGTGGGGGGCCGTCTGGATGGTGGTGGGGGCCGTCAGGATGGTGGTGGGGTGCAGTCAGGATGGTGATGATGGGGTGCCGTCAGGATGGTGGTGGTGTGCAGTCAGGATGGTGAAGATAGGGTGCCGTCAGGATGGTGGTGGTGTGCAGTCAGGATGGTGGTGGTGGGGTGCCGTCAGGATGGTGGTGGGGTGCATGTCAGGATGGTGGTTGTGGCGTGCTGTCAGGATGGTGGTGGGGTGCAGTCAGGACGGTGGTTGTGGCGTGCTGTCAGGATGGTGGTGGGGTGCAGTCAGGATGGTGGTGGAGTGCCGTCAGGATGGTGGTGGAGTGCCGTCAGGATGGTGGTGGTGGGGTGCCGTCAGGATGGTGGTGAGGTGTAGTCAGGATGGTGGTGGTGGGGTGCCGTCAGGATGGTGGTGAGGTGCAGTCAGGATGGTGGTGGGGTGCAGTCAAGATAGTGGGTGGTGGGGTGCTGTCAGGATGGTGGTGGGGTGCAGTCAGGATGGTGGTTGTGGCGTGCAGTCAGGATGGTGGTGGTGGTGCAGTCAGGATGGTGGTGGTGTTGCAGTCACGATGGTGGTGGTGGTACAGTCAGGATGATGGTGGTGGTGCATTCAGGATGATGGTGGTGGTGCATTCAGGATGGTGGTGGAGGTGCAGTCAGGATGGTGGTGGAGGTGCAGTCAGGATGGTGGTGTGGTGCAGTCAGGATGGTGGTGGAGGTGCAGTCAGGATGGTGGTGGTGGTGGTGGCGCAGTCAGGATGATGGTGGTGGTGCATTCAGGATGGTGGTGGTGGTGCAATCAGGATGATGGTGGTGGTGCATTCAGGATGGTGGTGGTGGTGCAGTCAGGATGGTGGTGGTGGTGCAGTCAGGATGATGGTGGTGGTGCATTCAGGATGGTGGTGGAGGTGCAGTCATGATGGTGGTGGTGATGCAGTCAGGATGGTGGTGGTGGTGCAGTCACGATTGTGGTGGTAGTGCAGTCATGATGGTGGTGGTGGTGCAGTCAGGATGGTCGTGGTGGTGCAGTCAGGATAGTGGTGGTGTTTCAGTCAGGATGGTGGTGGTGTTTTCAGTCAGGATGGTGGTGGTGGTGCAGTCAGGATGGTGGTGGAGGTGCAGTCAGGATGGTGGTGGTGGTGCAGTCAGGATGGTGATGGAGGTGCAGTCAGGATGGTGGTGGTGGTGCAGTCAGGATGGTGGTGGTGGTTCAGTCAGGATGGTGGTGGTGGTGCAGTCAGGATGGTGGTGGTGGTGCAGTCAGGATGGTGGTGGTGGTGCAGTCAGGATGGTGGTGGTGGTGCAGTCAGGATAGTGGTGGTGTTGCAGTCAGGATGGTGGTGGTGGTGCAGTCAGGATGGTGGTTGTGGTGCAGTCAGGATGGTGGTGGAGGTGCAGTCAGGATGGTGGTGTGGTGCAGTCAGGATGGTGATAGAGGTGCAGTAGGATGGTGGTGGTGGTGCAATCAGGATGGTGGTGGTGGTTCAGTCAGGATGGTGGTGGTGGTGCAGTCAGGATGGTGGTGGTGGTGCAGTCAGGATGGTGGTGGTGGTGCAGTCAGGATGGTGGTGGAGGTGCAGTCAGGAAGGTGGTGGTGGTGCAGTCAGGATGGTGGTGGAGGTGCAGTCAGTATTGTGGTGGTGGAGGTGCACTCAGGATGGTGGTGGAGGTGCAGTCAGTATGGTGGTGGTGGTGCAGTCAGGATGGTGGTGAGGTGTAGTCATGATGGTGGTGGTGGTGGTGCAGTCAAGATTGTGGCGGTGAGGTGCCGACAGGATGGTGGTGGGGTGCAGTCAGGATGGTGGTGGTGGGGTGCCGTCAGGATGGTGGTGAGGTGCAGTCAGGATGGTGGGGTGCCGTCATGATGGTGGTGAGGTGCAGTCAGGATGGTGGTGGTGGGGGGCCGTCATGATGGTGGTGCGGTGTAGTCAGGATGGTGATGGTGGGGTGCCGTCAGGATGGTGGTGGGGTGCAGTTAGGATGGTGGTGGTGGCGTGCCGTCAGGATGGTGGTGAGGTGCAGTCAGGATGGTGGTGGTGGGGTGCCGTCAGAATGGTGGTGGGGTGCAGTCAGGGTTGGTGGTGGTGGGGTGCTGTCAGGATGGTGGTGGGGTGCAATCAGGATGGTGGTGGTTGAGTGACGTCAGGATGGTGGTGGGGTGCACTCAGGATGGTGGTGGTGTGGTGCCGTCAGGATGGTGGTGAGGTGCAGTGAAGATGGTGGTGGTGGGGGGCCTTCAGGATGGTGGTGGGGGGCCGTCAGGATGGTGGTGGGGTGCAGTCAGGATGGTGATGATGGGGTGCCATCAGGATGGTGGTGGTGTGCAGTCAGGATGGTGATGATAGGGTGCCGTCAGGATGGTGGTTGTGGCGTGCTGTCATGATGGTGGTAGGGTGCAGTCAGGATGGTGGTGGAGTGCCCTCAGGATGGTGGTGGAGTGCCGTCAGGATGGTGGTGGTGGGGTGCCGTCAGGATGGTGGTGAGGTGCAGTCAGGATGGTGGTGGTGGGGTGCCGTCAGGATGGTGGTGAGGTGCAGTCAGGATGGTGGTGGTGGGGTGCCGTCAGGATGGTGGTGGGGTGCAGTCAGGATGGTGGTTGTGGCGTGCTGTCAGGATGGTGGTGGGGTGCAGTCAGGATGGTGGTTGTGGCGTGCTGTCATGATGGTGGTGGAGTGCCCTCAGGATGGTGGTGGAGTGCCGTCAGGATGGTGGTGGTGGGGTGCCGTCAGGATGGTGGTGAGGTGCAGTCAGGATGGTGGTGGTGGGGTGCCGTCAGGATGGTGGTGAGGTGCAGTCAGGATGGTGGTGGGGGTGCAGTCAAGATAGTGGTGGTGGGGTGCTGTCAGGATGGTGGTGGGGTGCAGTCAGGATGGTGGTTGTGGCGTGCTGTCAGGATGGTGGTGAGGTGAAGTCAGGATGGTGGTGGTGGGTTGCCGTCAGGATGGTGGTGGGGTGCAGTCAGGATGGTGGTGGTGGGGGTGCCGTCAGGATGGTGGTGGGGTGCAGTCAGGATCGTGGTGGAGGGGTGCAGTCAGGATGGTGGTATGGAGCGGTCAGGATGGTGGTGGGGTGCAGTCAGGATGATTGTTGGGTGCAGTCAGGATGGTGGTGGGGGTGCAGTCATGATGGTGGTGGTGGGTGCAGTCAGGATGGTGGTGGGGTGCAGTCAGGATGGTGGTTGGGTGCAGTCAGGATGGTGGTGGGGTGCAGTCAGGATGGTGATGTGCAGTCGGGATGGTGGTGGTGGGGTGCAGTCAGGATCATGGTGGAGGGGTGCAGTCACGATGGTGGTATGGAGCGGTCAGGATGGTGGTGGGGTGCAGTCAGGATGATTGTTGGGTGCAGTCAGGATGGTGGTGGGGGTGCAGTCATGATGGTGGTGGTGGGTGCAGTCAGGATGGTGGTGGGGTGCAGTCAGGATGGTGGTTGGGTGCAGTCAGGATGGTGGTGGGGTGCAGTCAGGATGGTGAGAGTGCAGTCAGGATGGTGGTGGTGGGGGTGCAGTCAGGATGGTGGTGGTGGGGTGCCATCAGGATGGTGGTGGGGTGCAGTCAGGATGGTGGTGGGGTGCTGTCAGAATAGTGGTGGTGAGGTGCCGTCAGGATGGTGGTGGGGTGCAGTGAGGGTGGTGGTGGGGTGCAGTCAGGATGGTGGTGGTGGGGTGCAGTCTGGATGTTGTGTGGGGTGCAGTCAGGATGGAGGAGGTGGGGTGCCGTCAGGATGGTGGTGGGGTGCCGTCAGGATGGTGGTGAGGTGCAGTCAGGATGGTGGTGGTGGGGGGGCCGTCAGGATGGTGGTGGGGTGCAGTCAGGATGGTGATGGTGGGTGCCGTCAGGATGGTGGTGGGGTGCAGTCAGGATGGTGGTGGTGGCGTGCCGTCAGGATGGTGGTGAGGTGCAGTCAGGATGGTGGTGGTGGGGTGCCATCAGGATGGTTGTCGGGTGCAGTCAGGAGGTGGTGGTGGGGTGCTGTCGGGATGGTGGTGGGGTGCAATCAGGATGGTGGTGGTTGATTGCCGTCAGGATGGTGGGGGGGTGCAGTGAGGATGGTGGTGGTGGGGTGCCGTCAGGATGGTGGTGAGGTGCAATGAGGATGGTGGTGGTGGGGGGCCGTCAGGATGGTGGTGGGGTGCAGCCAGGATGGTGATGATGCGGTGCCGTCAGGATGGTGGTGGTGTGCAGTCAGGATGGTGGTGGTGGGGTGCCGTCAGGATGGTGGTGAGGTGCAGTCAGGATGGTGGTGGGGTTGCAGTCATGATGGTGGTTGTGGGTGCTGTCAGGATGGTGGTGGGGTGCAGTCAGGATGGTGGTTGTGGCGTGCTGTCAGGATGGTGGTGGGGTGCAGTCAGGATGGTGGTGGTGGAGTGCCGTCAGGATGGTGGTGGGGTGCAGTCAGGATGGTGGTGGTGGGGTGCCGTCAGGATAGTGGTGAGGTGCAGTCAGGATGGTGGTGGTGGGGTCCCCGTCAGGATGGTGGTGAGGTGCAGTCAGGATGGTGGTGGGGTGCAGTCAACATAGTGGTGGTGGGGTGCTGTCATGATGGTGGTGGGGTGCAGTCAGGATGGTGGTTGTGGCGTGCTGTCAGGATGGTGGTGAGGTGCAGTCAGGATGGTGGTGGTGGGTGCTGTCAGGATGGTGGTGGGGTGCAGTCAGGATGGTGGTGGTGGGGGTGCCGTCAGGATGGTGGTGGGGTGCTAGTCAGGATCGTGGTTGTGGGGTGCAGTCAGGATGGTGGTAGGGAGCGGTCAGGCTGGTGGTGGGGTGCAGTAAGGATGATTGTTGGGGTGCAGTCAGGATGGTGGTGGGGGTTGCAGTCATGATGGTGGTGGTGGGTGCAGTCAGGATGGTGGTGGGGTGCAGTCAGGATGGTGGTTGGGTGCAGTCAGGATGGTGGTGGGGTGCAGTCAGGATAGTGGTGGTGGGGTGCAGTCAGGATGGTGAGGTGCAGTCAGGATGGTGGTGGTGGGGTGCAGTCAGGATGGTGGTGGGGGTGCAGTCAGGATGGTGGTGGTGGGGTGCCATCAGGATGATGGTGGGGTGCAGTCAGGATGGTGGTGGTGAGGTGCCATCAGGATGGTAGTGGGGTGCAGTGAGGGTGTGGTGGGGGTGCAGTCAGGATGGTGGTGGTGGGTGCAGTCTGGATGTTGGTGGGGGTGCAGTCAGGATGGAGGAGGTGGGGTGCCGTCAGGATGGTGGTGGGGTGCAGTCAGGATGGGGGTGGAGGGGTGCCGTCAGGATGGTGGTGGGGGTGCAGTCAGGATGGTGGTGGGGGTGCAGTCAGGGTGATGGTAGGGTGCAGTCAGGATGGTGGTGGGGTACAGTCAGGATGGTGGTGGTGGGGTGCCGTCAGGATGGTGGTGGGGTGCAGTCAGGATGGTGGTGGGGGTGCAGTCAGGATGGTGGTTGTGGGGTGCCGTCAGGATGGTGCTGGGGTGCAGTCAGGATGGTGGTGGAGAGGTGCCGTCAGGATGGTGGTGGGGTGTTGTCAGGATGGTGGCGGGGTGCAGTCAGGATTGTGCTGGGGTGCAGTCAGGTTGGTGGTGGTGGTGCAGTCAGGATGGTGGTGGAGGTGCAGTCAGGATGGTGGTGGTGGTGCAACCAGGATGGTGGTGCAGTCAGGATGGTGGTAGTGGTGGTGGTGCAGTCAGGATGGTGGTGGTGGGGCAGTCAGGATGGTGGTGGTGGTGCAGTCAGGATGGTGGTGGTGGTGCAGTCAGGATGGTGGTGGAGGTGGAGTCAGGATGGTGGTGGTGGAGCAGTCGGAATGGTGGTGATGTGCAGTCATGATTGTGGTGGTGGTGCAGTCAGGATGGTGGTGGAGGTGCAGTCAGGATGGTGGTGGGTGTACGTCAGGATGGTGGTGGTGCAGTCAGGATGGTGGTGGTGGTGCATTCAGGATGGTGGTGGTGGTGCTGCAGTCAGGATGGTGGTTGTGGTGGTGCAGTCAGGATGGTGGTGGTGGTGCTGTCAGGATGGTGGTGGTGGTGCAGTCAGGATGGTGGTGGAGGTGGAGTCAGGATGGTGGTGGTGGAGCAGTCGGAATGGTGGTGATTGTGCAGTCATGATTGTGGTGGTGGTGCAGTCAGGATGGTGGTGGAGGTGCAGTCAGGATGGTGGTGGTGGTACAGTCAGGATGGTGGTGGTTGCAGTCAGGATGGTGGTGGTGGTGCATTCAGGATGGTGGTGGTGGTGCTGCAGTCAGGATGGTGGTTGTGGTGGTGCAGTCAGGATGGTGGTGGTGTGCTGTCAGGATGGTGGTGGGTGCAGTCAGGATGGTGGTGGAGGTGTAGTCAGGATTGTGGGTGGTGGCGGTGAAGTCAGGATGGTGATGGAGGTGCTGTCAGGACGGTGGTGGTGGTGCAGTCAGGATGGTGGTTGGAGGTGCAGTCAGGATGGTGGTGAGGTGCAGTCAGGATGGTGGTGGTGGAGGTGCAGTCAGGATGGTGGTGGATGTGCAGTCAGGATGGTGGTGATGGTGCAGTCAGGATTGTGGTTGGTGAGGTGCCGTCAGGATGGTGGTGGGGTGCAGTCAGGATGGTGGTGGTGGGGTGCCTTAGGATGGTGGTGAGGTGCAGTCAGGATGGTGGTGGTGGGGTGCCGTCAGGATGGTGGTGAGGTGCAGTCAGGATGGTGGTGGTGGGGGGCCGTCAGGATGGTGGTGGGGTGCAGTCAGGATGGTGATGGTGGGGTGCCGTCAGGATGGTGGTGGGGTGCATTCAGGATGGTGGTGGTGGGGTGCCGTCAGGATGGTGGTGAGGGTGCAGTCAGGATGATGGTGGTGGGGGGCCGTCAGGATGGTGGTGGGTGCAGGCAGGATAGTGGTGGTGGGGTGCTGTCAGGATGGTGGTGGGGTGCAAACAGGATGGTGGTGGTGAGTGCCGTCAGGATGGTGGTGGTGGGCAGTCAGGATGGTGATGGTGGGGTGCCGTCAGGATGGTGGTGGGGTGCAGTCAGGATGGTGGTGGTGGGGTGCCGTCAGGATGGTGGTGAGGTGCAGTCAGGATGGTTGATGGGGTGCTGTCAGGATGATGGTGGGGTGCAGTCAGGATGGTGGTGGTGGCGTGCTGTCAGGATGGTGCGGGGTGCAGTCAGGATGGTGGGGGTGGGGTGCGTCAGGTGGTGGTGGGTGAGGCAGGATGGGGGTTTGTGGTG
>NC_069430.1:2750238-2776243 GCF_026875155.1 Cherax quadricarinatus
TCAAAATAAAACCCCTGTGGGCCCCAACCGGGTAGGCCTTTTCAATTTCCGGGTTTATTGGGTCAAATTTCCCTGAGGGGTTGACCCCGGATTTGCAATTAAGCCAGTCAGTAAGCAAGACTGTGGAAGTGAAGCTAGTCAGCCTGCCTCACCTCCCATCCGCCTTCTCCTGTCATCCACCTGCTCCTTCATGCTGTGTGCATCTTTTACCCTCTTCCAGTCAGCCATTCCCCGTGGGTTAAGCCAGTCAGCCAACCCAGCTTCTAACCCAGCTGAGAGAGAGAATAAGCCACCCAGTTCCTCTAAAGTATTGTTCATTATCGCTTTGTGCTCCCCATTTGGATGCTAAGAGTGTTCTTCACCATCCCTGTGGCACAGAGTGGCTTACAAGCCACCTTCGTGAGGGGTGAAAAAGTGGTGGCAGTGAGAGAGCACAGGGCCATTCTGTTGCCCCCACCACCACACCCCACCACGACCACCAGCCACCCACCTCATCTACCTTGGCTGTTTGCAACCCTTGTACCGGGTCCTAATACTGTTTTGGCTCACATAATTGGTTCAAGAGATTGTAGCTGAGCGCCAACGATAAAGCCATTTATGTGAGTTCCACCGAGAAAGCGCAGTTCTTCACGACGACAGGTGAGTGTAGGATGTCGGAGGCGTCAGTCATAAACCGCGCAGGACTTCCCTTCACTTGCCACTCCGTCACTACTACAGACTCCAGTGATAATTTTCTGTTTAGAGACATTTTTCTTGCATTTAAAGACATTTGCGTGTGTGAGACATTTATAGTGAATTTCTTGTGTACTCTAAGCCTTGTTTTTCAGTGTAGACTCAGTGTTTCTTTGACTCATTTTTTTTTATTGAAAATATTTTTCAGTGTTTATTCGCTCATCTTATATTTTTTTTATCTGTGTTTTTTTTTAGCTACCTCTGTCTGTAGTAAGTATAGTGTGAAAGGTACCAGCAGTCACTCTGTGTGAAGTGATTCATTTTTTTTTATTGTATTCTTTCAGCATTGTATTCTCCAGTAATTGTCATTGTATTTCATGCAGTGATATTCACCCCAGTATAACCAAAAATTTTCCATTTATTTCTATGTGTACCTTTTTCTCGTATGCCAGCATGCTATTCCCTGAATTTTTCGCAAACTGTGTACCATTATTTTTGCCAGCAAATTTTTTGTCGTATCAGCCCACAGCAAGATTTTGTTGTAAGAATATACTAAAATAATGAATACGTGATTAAGTGTTGTGTGCCCTGCCACTTGTAAGTGTTACACTTCCGTTTTGTTCCTTGTTTTATTTTTATTCATAATTTTTATATTTCTTTGAACAAATTCACTCTTGATGTAATTTCAATTACTTTTAATGTAAAGTGTTTTCTTTACTCTGTTTGAGTAAATTGTTTTGTCTAATTTACAATTAAGAGTTAAAGTGTTCAATCAGTTTTTTTCATAATTTCTATTTTATTATTTAACCTGAGTTTTCCCAGTGAGACTTTATTATTGCAGTGATTATTTCTACACCTTATTTTGTTACACTTGTTCTGCAGTGAATTATTTTGTTGAACTTGTTCTGCAGTGAATTATTTTCTTTTACTGATATTTTTATGCATTATTATTCTCAGTTCATTATTGCATCTTGTTTTTCATTTTATTAATTTTCCTGATGTTGTCTTTGCATTATATTTTAATTTTGTTTATGCATTCTTAGAAAATATTTAAATTTCCCAGTTATCTCTCGTTGCATACAATTTAGTAATTTTATTTTATACTTTTTACATTGATTTAAAATTTTATTAATTAATTTCTTTATTAGCAAGAGTAAAGACAGCTCATTTTGCATTTAATTCAGCCTCCAGTACTATTTTTACTTGTAAATTTCAATGTATTTTTTTTCTCTTGTCCAGCAGTCCTTTACATTGAGTTGTCCTTCCTCTTGCAGTGTATCTTAGACATTTTTTATTACTTCTGCAGAATTAGTTGCATCTCTTTTATTTCAATTTTAGCATTTTGTATCATTTTTATTGTTCATTATTTTTGCCTTATTTGTTCTCGTGCAACTTCTTTGCCATTATGTCTCACATACCGTCAAGTGATATTTTAGTGAATGTCGACACTCAGACCTCTCAGGCTACTGCTGCTGCTGTCATCAGTCCTCACAGTTCCTTAGCGACTGACAGACCGACCCAGACACTGAGATCCTTTTAGTTATACTCGTGATTCCCTTGATGTTTAAACCTTTATTCAATGGCCATGTCCCATAGTCTTGAAGCATGGTTTAAACTGCCATTCGCTTCGGTGCAAATGCTCTAGTTGAAGGTCCTCCTTCTGAGGAAAGTCTTATCAGACTTGCGAAAGAAGCTCTTCATCAATCCCCTGCTGCTTTTTCACGTTGTGATCTCCTTGATATGCGAGACTTCAGGAATCTTACTAAGTGGTCACAATATGAGGAACTGATTCGTTCTTTCCTCGTACCAGTAAAAACAAGCTGATCCATATGTCGTTCTTCGGGAACTTGTGAATCCCTACACACCCTGACTAATGAATCGTTGAGTGCATTTGCTGTTAGATTAGACAAACTTTTATCATCATTTATCAATGCTGTCCAGTCCTCAGCTTTTGCCCTGACGAGGTAAACCTTTTCACAGAACCGTTTGCTAAAATAGCAGCTTTTGGACAATTAAAGAACTAATGCCACCTGCTTCCGTGTGTGCTTATGGGGCTAATCCTCCAACTGTGACGATGGAACCACTTACAGCCCAAAAATCTGTGCGTCCCTTGTGCCCCCAGGGTACTTTCCCATGTATCAAAAGTAATTTCACACATAGGGCCTCAGTCGGGCACCACCTCTTGTTTGCGCCACAGCGACAAATCGTGGTCGTCAACCATCTCAGAGATCACCAAGGACCGTGTACAGAGTCGTTATAAACCTCGTAGTATTCATAGTACATTCAGTAACCAAAAGTCCGCGGACTTGTTACAACTGTGGTTTCCTGGCCATATTGCAATTAATTGTCCTGATAGTTACCCTAAGAGCGTCGTACTGATGATGAGTACCATCAGATCTTCCCTACTGTACTTATCATAGAATACATGGACATGACACATCTGAGTGCAATGCTCTCTACAAACCCTTTAGTACTCTAGGGCTTTCCGTGGGCCGTTCCAACCGCAGAACCCGTAGAGGAAACAGACGTCGTGGTTCTCAAACTAACCCGAACCAGGCTCATTCTTCCAATTCGGGGGAAAATTCCCAGCGCCCATCAAACCGTCCCATGGTGACAGTTGGTGATAATGAGTACACCATCCCCGTTCACAATTCCTTTGAAGCCTTAAGCAGTCCTCGAGAATGACAATCCTGTTGATGATATTGCTTCAACATGTCCTCTACGTAGATGATTATTGGGGATGAAGTAGAACAAGTCTTTTCTTGAACAACCTCCTCTTTGTTTGCCACATGACTTCCAATGCAAACCATAGGCCTAAGTGTCAGAGCATCTTGTTCATAAATGCGCCCGTTCATTTGTTTCATGGACTCTGGTGCGCAAGTCAATATTTTTGTCTAGTTGGTTGTTTAAGGTAAGCAGTTTAGCGACATAGTCCTTCTCGTAGAACCGACTCAATGTGTCCTCCCTTAGTGGAGTAGCTGGTTCTCACCTGCGTGTCCCGAGGTCGGACTTCCTAACTTTTTCTATCCAAGGTAGAGCCAGACTCACTGCTTCCTTCCTTCCTTTTGTCGACCAATTACTTTCCCTGGTGGACCTTCTACTGGGATTTGCTTCCATGTGAGACTTACCATTGTGCTTCGACCCTTATCGAATGGCATGCCCAAATTGATGACTTGATCGACCAATTTTTGGGGTTACCAGCTTGGATCCCGAGATCTCCATACTGCCGCAGAGTACGACATCGAATTAAAGTCCTTACAAGGCCAGTGCATTTTCCAGTAGCTTACACAAGCGTCAGGCACTGATGATCCTGATCACTCCCTGTCTGTGTTCCTGCAACTTCAGAACTGCAAGATAGGACCAGTTACCTCAAGTGTCCCGAGGACGCGCTCTACCTACTTGAGTGCTGAGCCTATCCCTGTCAATGTCCTGCTAGTTCAGTAGTAGTTTCTCCACAGGGACGCTTGACGTACACAATTACTTGCAACTAGTAATGCCATCTCTTGTTGGGATGTCCACATGCCGTCTGCCAAGAAAGACGTTTTCTGTCGCAGCTAGTGCCCTCACAGAGTGTCTGTATGTTGTTTTCCTAGTGTTCCAGATTGGTGAGAAAACGTCCTAGTTGACAGTGATTCTTGCAAGTAAAAGGTCTATTAGTTGAACCATCCTTGACATGTTGTAATGAGAAAGTAAGCACCATTTCCTTCCTAGCCAACACTTCTGGTCACAGTGGTTCATCATCAAGCAAATACCAATCTTGTTAAACCTTGTTTCACTATCGCTACCCTGTTCAGTAGAGGATGAGTTGTCCACCTGACGCATGGTCGGTGCTATCTTCTACCGGGGAGACCTCATCCACTTCACTGATCAATCTGTTCCACCGTTGAGGAGAAAGACATAGCTCCCACTGACCTTCCCAGATGAAGTCAAGGGGTTTGTTTGACTCTGTTGAACAAACGTCTAAGCCATTGCCTAACCAGGTGAGAAGAGGTATAACGAACTTATTGTCCCATCCGTATTCCACTGAACCTGGTACTGAGAACCTTCTACATACCTGCTACAGAATGCCTCATTCACAAGTTTGCTGTCGCAGAAGAATTGAATAAATCAAATGCTTGATGTATGGAGTATTGCACCTAGCAATTCATCCTTTGGATGCACCCTTGATCCTAGTACTAAGAAGGATGGTACTTGGCGCCCAGTGATTGACTTTAGGAAGTAAAATGCCGAACACTATCAGATCGCTTCCCACTTCCTGCACTGGGTGATCTTTTTACGTAACATCGGAGATAACAAAGTCTTTTTCAAACCCTGGATTTGTTACAAGGGTTTTGTGGCAGTCCTCTTCACGAGGACTGCCAAGAGCTAACTGCATTCGCCCACTCCTACAGGTCATTATCACTCTTCCTCCGTATGGCGTTTGCTTACCGATTCTCCCCTATCACGTTCTCACGGCTCATGACTAATATCTTTAGAGGTCCTCATAGGTAATGCACTTATTGGTGTACTTAGATGACGTAATCGTCATGTCTAACGACGTGGATACAACACTTGAAAAGACTTGATGTAGTATGGTAAGCTTGAAGAAGCCAATTTAAAGATCAAACTGTCTAAATGTCCAATTTTTCAGATCAGAAATTAGTTCTTGGTCCGTAGTCACTCCTAAGAGGGGCTACGACCGGACCAAAGTTAAAGAACTGCAGTACTAAATTTTCCAACTCCCAAAACGGCTGATGCAGTAAATCCTTTGGGGCTAGCAGGTTTTTATAGATCTTCCTTGCCAATTTTTTCTTCCATAGCGCTCCTCTACTGATTTGCTTAAGAAAGATGCTCCTTTTTTTGGACCTCCGTCAAGAAAAGACATTCCAAACTCTAAAAAGAAAAAACTAACATCTGCGCCAATTTTGAAATTTCCAGGATCTTTTCAAAGCCTCTATCGACAACTGATGCTAGTTCAATATAGGGCATAGGCGCCGTACTAGCTCAGAAGACCGATGGCAATTACAACGCAGTTGCATTTGCTAGCCGAGTCCTTACATTACAAAGGCTGAACATAAATAATACAGTAACTGAGCAAGAAGCTTTAGCAATAGTATGGTCTTAAAGCCACTTCGCAGAGACATTATTTATCAGTACTCTGTTCATGTCTTGACAAGACCATGCACCACTGATACCATTATTCAGAACAAACAACCTACTGGCAGTAGCCAGATGGAACCTTGACTATCCAGAGTTCAATCCCACCTTTGAACACTTCCTGTCAAGTCAAATGTTAGTCCGCCGATGCCTTATCGCGACATGTTAGTATAGTAACTGCAGACCCTCCCATATTAGTGCTGAAGGATGTAAAGAAGCTCAACAGAACAGATCCCATGTGGGTCTGGGTGTGATTCGATTCCTGCTCCAGGAAGATCTTATTCTGACTTGAAGCCACCAGCACCCATCATGACTTTGGTCAGAACCAAGAATTACTGGTATCGAACAGCCAGTTGGTACTCCCTATGCAGAAGAGTATTCCAGTTAGTAATTTCCACAGTCACTAGTAAATGTACCTTACAGCTAGTTCACGATGTACCAGGTGTTGCACACCCTGGTATGGATCGTTCAGATAAAACAAGCCAGACTAAATTACGTTGGCCTCGTATGGCAACGATAGATCGAAGTGTCTGCATGCAACCTTAAAGGTAATGCTAATGGCCAACTCCAAATCCAATGTATCCAACTACTAGCGACCGTGGGAAAGAGTTGCCGCTAGATTTGTTAACTAATTTCCAATGTTCCTCCAAGGCAACAAACATCTGTGTGTTATGGTAACCATTTCACCAGATATTGTGATTTAGTTTTCCTATTGCCAGATAAGACTGCCGAGACAGTTAGCTAAAACGTTAAAAGAACGCATTATCTCAGCACACCACCCCTAAGTCCCTAGTAACAAGATAATGGAGTGAATTCTGTAATGAGATCTTGAAATTTTTGTGCACCTTGTTACAAGATCTCTAAATCCACCATGTTCCTCATCATCCTGCCAGCCATGGCAGGTTACGAACGAACCAATAAGAAAGTACTTGAATGTCTTGAGAGCCACTATCAATCCCAAAAGTGACACTTGGGATTGAAGCATACCCTGATGTGCATGTGCCTATAAATTCTGCTTACAATGTTTCTATAGGTGACACTCCACATTATGCATTGTACGTGTGTAGATAAACGTTTGCCTTATGAGTTTGTTATATTCTTATATCCGAAACCAAATTCAACCCTGATGATTTCATAAACAACTCGACCAGCTTAGCTCAAAGTGTTTTTAGAAGAAATCTGGAAACACTTCATAAATCAACAGCAGAATTTAAACAAGAGTCGCAAACACTCGAGCAAAGCCATCCAAAATCATAGTCGGTTCAAGAGTATCTGACTAACTTTAACAAAACTCTGCAATTCCAAAGCTTGATCAAAATTTGTTGGTCCTTATCGAGTAGTTGAAACATATCACTGGAATAAGTATAAGTTAGAGAAATTAGTACTGGTCAGTACAAAGAATTGCATTTAGATCATATAGTTAGTATGTGAAGATTATGAATGTTCCCAACCCAGACGAAAAGGTGACAGACTCTGACAATCCCTCCTGATCCTTGTACTCCTCTTCCTCTGATACTCAGTCAGACGATCACCTGAATGTCGTTATTCCCATACGTACACGACAGTTATTTTGATAAATACTCAAAGTATCATTTGTAACTAACCTAATCTGATTTGCCTCAATACAGCATGAGTTTGCCAGTGCACAGAGTTGATCCTCCCTAAGATGGAGACACCCATCTGCATATGGCAATCACACCCTAGCAGAGTTGGGTTTAAAATGTAAATAACCCTGTATAGATAATAATTACAGTATCAACTTATCAGTATCAAGAATTTTTTTTTGTTTCACGTTCTCTCTGTAATTCTGAGAGTAACAGTCTGATTTGAGTGCGTAACCGAAACTGTCCTTCTGTTAAACACCTTCTTTCTTTGTATATAATCCTTCTCAAGATCCATAGATCACATGAATACAGATCGAATCAATCAAATTTTTTTTTATCACTTCTACGTGTATCTCAACGTTGATTCATTCGATGAGTTGTGCCATAATATACCTTGTAATTGCAAATTACAGTTTCCAGTATACATAAGCATCCATTCCAAGTTCTACTTATGTATGTTATAATGTTTACCATTGTGTGTGTACTTTGACATTGTATAGAATCACCCAAGCCGAACCTTGCCATCTCTAGTTTGTATTAGTTGTCTGTCGGACGACATACTTTAGCGTCGCCGACTCTCATAGTTATACCAGTTACCAGTAACCATGTACCAGTAATGACTCTCTAACAACCATCTCGTCTGCGTGAATTCACTGTCTGTCTTCATATTGCCTGCTGACCACAGCAGTATTTCAAACTCCCCCTCACATATGGGTACTGGGGTTAGTCCAGTCTTACGAGTGATGAGCAAGGAGGCAGGCACGCTGTTTTGGCGCTTTCCCCACACTATCCGTAATATACGTACTACCCGCCTAACGTGAGAATTTTCTTTTTACCCTATCCATCCCGTGTTCGAACCCACATGATATGTGTGAGTGTGTGTGGTGTGTGTGTGTGTGTGTGTGTGTGTCCGTTCCTAATAAGCCAAATTGCTGACTAGGAAGAACTCTCTTAATAATGGTTGCATGGGGTCAAACCACAGCTCCTGGGCCCATTCTCTGCACTGGCCACTACTAGTCCACTGTCTTACTCTCACTACAAGATCCTTGTTAACTTCTTCAAGCATGTAATGGATCCCGCATCAGTAGACAGTAATGTCTACCCACCTCTTCCACATGCCTCCTGCTAGGGGAATTGCTAGCCTAAACCTAGTTTCTAAAGTGGCCCCCAGATGACAGGCATCTAGTCCTAGCCCTCCCTGCACTTCCTCTGGTCTCACTCTGGCTACTACTGACCTTGAAGTAACATCTACCCCCAAGGCTAGCTCCTGGCGCCCTCAACGATGATTGCTGTGTACCAATTTGAGGAATAAAGCCAAATATCTACACTATCGGGTGTGTATGTAACCACCTCTCCATGTTATCTACTAAACAGCAGTTAAAAGCCACCTATCTACAAAAACAATCATTACAACATCTAACCACCTCACTCCCTGCAAAGTTCCACTTCGTTGGCATCTCTCCGAAGAGGTGAGAAAATGTTTTCCAGACATTGCTATGACTCATCTGAATTTCCATCATCAGTTGTATCCTCGTTGCTCTGTTTTCCCTTCCAATTTCATCAGTATTTGTACATCTACCTAACCACCAAGTCCTTTTGTCTCCTGTGTCATCAGGTCAGCTCTGCTCCTCAAGCCTAGCCCTTTTAGGTCTGGAACTAGTCTTGTTGCAAACCTTGGCACTCTTCTACAATTACTAGATGTGTTATGACCAGGTGATGTACTTACTTGCGATGCGTACATTAATATTGGCCTGAAGTGCACGTTGTACAGTGCCATGAATGACTCTTTTCTAAATATGTTGAAAACTCTATTCATATATTTGTCCAGACGTGCATTTGCTGCCACAGTTTAATTGTTGATTGCTCCTACGTCTAGCTCTGTATATACCATCCCAAGTATCCTTATCCTGTGAGTAATGTTGCAGGCTTTTTTTTTCCCGACCCTGTACTCTCCGTATTTTTGGTTTTCCTCTGCTCTTCCCTAGGCTTCATAACTTTAACACTTGCTGGGGTTAAACTCCAAAAAGCCATTTGTCAGACTAGGCCTGAAGTTTGTTCAATTCCATTTGTAGCCTTTATTGTCCTATATGTTTGATTCTGCTCATTAGTTTAACATATTCTCGAACAGGATACCTCTGACTCTGTGTTTGTCATGACATGTACATACAGTATACAGGAAACAACAGCAAAACCCTAGATTGATCCATGTGGAACCCCACTTGTCAATACGCCATTACATCTCCCATCACCGACCATCACTTGTGTTCTTGTTAGCTAATTCCTGATCCTTCTGTAGTACATTTCCTGTTATTTCCTGCTGTTCTTTAAAAAAAAAAAAAGATACAGGACTACATTTGCTGTCTCTTCCATACCTCAGGTATCGCGATGTATTTCAATAGACGTGTTGAAGAATTGTTGTTAGTTACAACAGCGCCTCTGCTCCCTCGCTCAGGGCCCCATGGAAATGTTCATCCGGCTCCATCGCCTCTGAGGTATCTATTTCGCTAAAGCAACCTATTAACCTCCTCTTCGGTTGTATATATATCGAGCCCAGCGCTTTAGTGTATCCCACCTCTACGTCTTTCTGGAGTTTTTCTGTCTCCCTGTGAATACTTCTTTGAAAAACTCGTGTTACGCCTCCTCACAAACTCAAAGGTCGTTGCTTTAAACTTCCCCTCCTCCTTCCTCAGCCTGACTGTTGTTTTCTTTCTGTGTTTGTGTGTGTGGTGTGAGTAAAGTACATATAAACAAAGTCACTGACATCTTATGAAGAACCGTCAAATAATAATTATATTATACGAATTACAACTTTGTTACTAAACACAGATGAGCAGCAAATTGTTTCACTTATCACTTGCGTTGATAACCTAAAGTGTTTAACTGAGACAATCTTAATACTCGCCCTCTCATGCCGAGACAACAGTGATAACAAAGTCAGTTCCCATAGCGGTGCCGAACTTAAAGATAAAAAAAAAAAAAAACTGAATTACACCTTTGGGATTTACCATGAGAGGAGCATCAACAAAATTTATCTCCTTTCTCATTTATTATTATTATTATTATTATTATTATTATGATATTATTATTATTATTCTTTAATATGTTTTTATTATTATTATTATTATTATTATTATTATTATTATTATTATTATTGCAACTTAAACAAAGCTAAACCCAAAAGGGCCATAGAGCGCCACAGGGCAGGATGTGCTAAAGCTGTAATATGTGATGATCAGAGAGCAGCGATGGTGAGGAATATGCAGGAGACAGAGTCAGTAAGGGTAGTGAGGAGCTCTAAAGGGAAAATATAATCAGAGCTGGTATAATAAAGCTGTTACTGACAAAAAAGTCAAAGAGGGAGTCTGCGTCAGAGGTGGGGCTGTCAGCGAGGTCAGATAAAGTAAGGGTTTTAGAACGGTGATGACATCGGAGGTGAATTCTACTTGCTCGCTGGTTAACAGGACAGTCTTCAGTATATGGCAAACTGTAAACGGGATTTGACAGTTCTTACAGAGTGGCGCTGGATACTTCTCAATTATTGAGACGTGTGTCCGATACAAAGACTAGAAAGTGTAGTCTCCCAAACTCGACATTGATGATAAGGACCAGAAACCTAAACAAGGTTTGAATGAATACGTTTTGTTATGAATCAACTCAGACTACCATTGTTACTACCGGCTGCAAAATTGTCTACAGATTACTGTAAAGTAATCTGAGAATGGAATGCCTCCTATATGAAATGAGGAAGTCATGAGCAGGTGACTGTTCAGCAGAGTCCGTCTGCTCATTGCCCTGAACATCCACATGACCCGAGACTCAGCAGAAAATGATTTCTTTGTATTAGAAATCCAGCTCAACCAAAGCTGTATACGATAAACGAGGGGATGAAGAGAATCAAATTTTTGGATGGCCTGCAGAGCACTAAAGGAGTCTGAAACTTCTACAGATGTCTAGGTGGGCAGGGATGCAATACGTATAACAACGATGAGAACTGCACATAGCTCAGGTTTGAAGATGCTAGCTGAGTCAAATAAATGACGTTGCATAATACTGTCCGGGAAAACTGCTGCAAACCCTACACTGTCAGAGGATTTGGAACCATCGGTGCAAATTGCAGCGGCAAGAGAATGAGACTGGAAGTGGATAAGGAAAAGGGAGCAAGAAGCAACTGTAGGTATTAAGCTATCGCGCACAGCAGTGGGGAAGAACTGACTCGAATTGTCGGAACCTTCCAAGGAGGAAGAGAAAAGTTAGATGCCGGATGAACACATAAAGGAGGCAACTGAAGAGAAGACAAGAGAGAGAGAATACTGAGAGAAAATTGACAGAGTAAACAACCACGACGATCAAACAAAAGATCTCTACTATCGTCCGTTACTATCTTGTATGTAGAAGGATCGTGAAGGTCATGAGAGCGGACAAAATATTGGAGACAATGGAACTTTCGCCACTGCATATAGGTTTTCGACCGGGAAGGAGCGAAAAGCACCTAGGCATAAATACAATCCCTGGTGATGAGTAAGATCAAGTTTAGAAAGAATTGTGGAAGAGGCCACAGACTATATCTGATCTCCATAATCAAGTTTCGATAAGATTAGGGCAGAATGATAACAGTATTTAGATAAGGCTAAAGAGGTCTTTGTGGCATTTATGGAATTGGAAAAGGCGTATGACAGGGTGGATAGGGGGGCAATGTGGCAGATGTTGCAAGTGTATGGTATAGGAGGTAGGTTACTGAAAGCAGTGAAGAGTTTTTACGAGGATAGTGAGGCTCAAGTTAGAGTATGTAGGAAAGAGGGAAATTTTTTCCCATGAAACAGTAGCTTAGAACCAGGATGTGTGATGTCACCGAGGTTTGTTAATATATTTAATAGATTGGGGTGTAAGAGAAGTAAATGCGAGGGTCTTGGCTAAGGGGCGTGGAGTTAAAAGATCAAAATCACACACAAAGTGGGAGTTTTCACAGCTGCTCTTTGCAGATGACACTGTGCTCTTGGGAGATTCTGAAGAGAAGCTGCAGAGATTGGTGGATGAATTTGTAGGGTGTGCAACAGAAGAAAATTAAAGGTGAATACAGGAAGGAGTAAGGTTATCTGAGGAAAACAAAAAAGATTAGGGAGAAAGATAGAATCTCAGATTTGGAGGAGAGAGTATGGAGGAGGGAACGTATTTCAGATTATTTGGGAGTGGACGTGTCAGCGGATGGGTCTATAAAGATGAGGTAGAATCATAGAAATTGAGGAGGAAAAAGATTGAGTGGGTGCACTTAGGAGCTGATGGAACACAGAACTTTGTCCTTGAGGCAAAAGAGGGGAATGTATGAGAGTATAGTTTTTACCAACGCTCATTACATGGGTGTGAAGCGTGGGTTGATGAATGTTGCAGCGAGGAGAAGGCTGAGGCAGTGAGATGTCATGCTGAGGGCAATGAGTGGTGTGGAATATAATGCAGAGAATATCGAAGTTTTGGAAGTTAGGAGGAGGTGCGGGATTACCAAAACTTTTGTCCAGAGGGCTGCGGAAGTTGTAGAGGTGGTACGGACATGTAGAGCGACGGAGCGAAACAGATGACTTCAGAGTGGTATCCTTCTGTAGTGGAAGTAAGGCGGGGTAGGGTCGCCAATGAAGGGTTGAGGAGAGGGGGTAAAGGCGTGTATTTGTGTGCGAGGGCTTGGACTTCCAGCAGGCATGCGTGAGCGTGTTTGAAGGAGAGAATGGAGACACATGGTTTTTAAATACTTGACTTGCTGTTGGCGTGTGAGCCAAGTAACATTTAGTGAAGGATCAGGGACACCCGGCAGGCCGGACTTGAGGTCCTGGAGATGGGAAGTACAGAGCCTGCCTCTGAAGAGGGGTGTTAAGTTAGCAGTTTATAAAAACTGTAGAGTGAGTAAAGCACCCTTCTGGCAAGACAGTGATGGAGTGAATGATGGTGAAAGTTTTTCTTTTTCGGGCCACCCTGCCTTGGTGGGAATCGGCCAGTGTGATAATAACAAAAAAATGATAACGAAGGAAAGCTTGTTTATCAACCTCGCAAGAAAGATGAGCAAGGATTTTAAGAAAGTTCAGCGGCTATGACAAGTTGTTTTCAGAGAGGCAATCTGAAGTTTCCAGTACATCAACCGATCAAACAGTAGGTAAAGAAACATGACTGTATGTCGTTGAGGGATATGGGAACCATATAGGTATAATGCGGCATTAGAGACAACAGATGTAATCTGATGTGTTTTAGTACTAGAAAATTTAAACCATAAGCAATAGCCCAGTGAGAAATACAGTCGATAACATTCTGGAGAGATGCTGCTACTAGGTGACAGTCAGCGCCCGCACAAGCTATAGCAAATTCATCAACATAAAGTGACAACCAAATATTACAAGGGAGAACAGAGGCAAGAACAATGGTAGCGAGTAGAAAAAGAGAGGTGCTAAGAACACATCACTGAGGAACACCTTCAGCATGGAATGTAGTCCAGAAAAACATATTATTAACCCGGAGAGAAAATTCTCTCAGACAAAAGAAATTTTTTTGAGTAAAAGTGGCAGATTGCCCCGAAGGCCTAAGGGAGGTTTTGGGCCAGGATGCTCTATACGCCAGGTCCACGCTTTTTCGCGAACATAAAAACTGCGTAACCAAGTGGTTATGCTAGCAAAGGGCGTTACGAACGTAGGTATCTACACGGAGTAATGGGTTAATAGTGGATCAGCTATTACGAAAGCCAAATTGATGAGTGGAAAGGCAACTGTGTGTCTCTAAATACCACACTGAACGTCTATTTACTAGACGTTTCAGTAACCTGGAAACTGCTCTTGTAAGAGCACTGGATGGATGGTGGGAGGCATCATGGCCCAAAATACCCTTTGAACATAGGCAGTTGTTCATGGACGAGGAGGAACCTCTTATGTCTAGATAAGATTAAAGAGATGTAATATGATTACAAACTCTGTTTGCGTGCGGCCAGCAGTAACAGCCTGGTTGATCAAACCCTGGTCCACCACATGGCCAGGTTTCAGACCGGGCCGAGGGGGCGTTGACTCCCGAAACCCTCTCCATGTATATTCCAGGGATACTTCAGGGCCGTCGGATGTAAATAATGAAGCTGATAACTATGAGTGCCATCAGGTCCAGCTGCTGACGGTCGGCAAGTGGAAAGTGTTGACCCAAGTTCTTGAAGCATAAAAAGGCACATTATATGACTCTTCTGTGATAGAAGAAAAATCAGAGGAGGTATTAAATTCTCTGGCCAGATTTTAAGGAAAGAAACGAGGGACACAAATGGAGCCCCTGAGATATACGGACAAGATGATTTCCATTTGCTGTGGTAACGTCATCAGGGTCTGCAATGCTGAAATCAGCTACCTTAAGAACGGGAGCCGCGTCTGGAGAGTACCTGCCACTCATTTTCCGTAATTTTTATTTTTTTATTTTTTTCACAAACTACACTCATAGTGAAGTGGAAGAGACGGTGGAAACACAATCCCGCTAAAAGTGATATATTGCTTTACGGACTGCACGTCGGCCAACCGTCCTCGCTCACTATAATTTAAAATAAAGGAGCCGACTCTGTGGTGCTAATATAACGATAAAGGTTGCATTGTTAGAAGATTCAAACGTACAGCGTTTGCACAAGTAGGAGTCTAGCAAGATAGACATAACTGAGAGTGACTACTCGAGGTTTTGGTGATTGTATTTGAAGCTGCAGTTAAACCAAAGCGTAAATATTTGTAACAGAGGTCATCAGAGGGGACAAAGGAGAAGGACCTCCTCGTAGCCAACGTGGCTACGAGGAGATGAGGAGAATGTACAGCAAGTAAGGAGAAGGAGGAAAATGATCATTGTTATGTAATCTAAGTATTTTTTTTATTAACATACAGGCCGATTCCCACCAAGGCAGGGTGCCCGAAAAAGAAAACCTTCACCATCATTCACTCCATCACTGTCTTTGCCAGAAAGGGAGCTTTAATTACAGTTTTTTAAACTGCAACAATAACTCCCCTCCTTCCGATATCAGGCACTGGTCCGTACATGTACGAGATCCAGGACTTAAAGTCCGGCCTGCCGGTTTTCCTGAATTCCCTTCATAAATTGTTACGTGCTCACACTCCAACACACGTCAAGTATTAAAAACCAATTTGTCTCCAATCACTCCATCAAACACGCTCACGCATGCCGCTGGAAAGATCCAAGACCCCTCGCATCACAAAACCTCCTTTACCCCCTCCCTCCAACCTTTGCTAGGCCGACCCCTTCCCCGCCTTCCTTCCACTACAGATGATCACCTCTTGAAGTCATTCTGTATTCGCTCCCTTTCTCTCTACAAGTCTGAACCACCTCAACAACCATCCTCAGCCCTCTGGACAACCAGTTTGGTAAAACCCGCACCTTCCTCCTAACGTTTCGAACTAACGAATTCTCTGCATTATATTCACACCACACATTAGGCCCTCAGACAAGACATCTCCACTGCCTCCAGCCTTCCTCCTCACTGCAACATTTCAATCACCCATGCTTCTCACCCATATAAATAGCGTGGTAAACTATACTCACATACATCCCCTCTTTGCCTCCAGTGGGACAAAGTTCTTTTGTTTCCACAGACTCCTATGCACCGCTCCACCCTTTTCCCGCATCATTTCATATTCCCTCATCTTCATAGACACCATCCGCTGACACTCCACTATCCCAAATATTCTGAATACCTTCACCTCCTCCATACTCTCTCCCTCCCAATCTGATATCCATCTTGTCATCACCTAATCGTTTTGATATCCTCATAACCTTACTTCTTTACTGTATTCACCTTAATTTTCTTCTTTTACATACCCTACCAGCTTCATCCACAATTCTCTGCAACTTCCTCTCAGAATCTCCCAAGAGCTCAGTGTCACAGCAAAGAGCAGCTGTGACAACTCTCACTTAAAGTGTGTTTCTATTATCTTTTTAACTCCACGCCTCTTGCCAAGACCCTCGCATTATACTTCTCTTACAACCCCATCTATAAATAAATTAAAAACCATGGTGACATCACACATACTTTCTAAGGCTTATACTTTACTGGGAAATAATCTCCCTCTTTCCTGCATACTCTAACTGGAGCCTCAGTATCCTCGTAAAAAACTCTACACTGCTTTTCAGTAACCTACCCCTCCTATACCATACACCTTGCAACAACTGCCACATTGCTTCCCTAGCCACCCTTCATACGCTTTTCCAAATCCACAGGCAAATAAAGATCGAGGAACAAAAAGAAAATATAGACAAGGAGAAAGAGTTATCGAGTGAGAGGGTGAAAATGAGTGGGAGAACCTGTATTTAAAACATGGAAGGGAAGAGAAGTGAGAAAAGCTTCTAACTGACTGTCACGAAAGAAAAGGAATGGAGGGAGAAGGGAGGCTGGGGAGAGTACGTAGCATGGAAAAGTGGGACGGAAAGAATATGGTTGGGGAAGGGAGGCGTGGGGAGTTAGGTTTTGAATTCCGAAGAAGACTACTGAAAGGCCAAATTCCTTAGTTCAAAGCCTCTTTACTATTAGTAATTAGCCCCATGAAGAGGTCCCCTTCTTCTATAGTACTTACCTGTCAGCTATTTCTGACTTTCAAATTTTGAAGTCTTTAGACTTGACATGGTTTAGATCTCGTCATGTCAATACTGGCCTCTGCAGCTAATAGATACCAATCCTGATCACTGGTATTACAATTATTAAACATCCCTCGGTTCAGACTCTTATATATGCACCATCAAATTCAATATTGTGAGAGAGACAGAACCATTATCATACACCTTCCGTCTGTCATATATGACTGTAAGTGATCTTGGGGACTATATTACCATGGTACTGTCCCAAGCCAAGCCTGTGCGGCCCAGAAAGATAAAATATTTTATAAAGGAATTGTTAAGCAGTGCATAGAAAAGTAAACGTATTTTATATCCTGAACGTACGAGATTGTACGAGTCTCCCTCATCTACAAGTACGCGCGCAGTCAACTACATAGTACGAGATCAGACATCGACTGTCCGAGACCAGCTTCATCTACATACGAACTCTTCATCATTTGTACAAGACCAGTCATCTACCTGTACGAGACCCAGCCATCTACTTGTACGAGATCATCTCTACCAGTCCAGCCCCAGATCCTCTACTTGAACGAGACCAATCATCTACATGTACGAGATCAGTAATCTACAAGTAGGGAGACGTCAGACCCCAACATGTAGCGTAGACCAGACATCCAATGTACAGAGCAGTCACAACCCCTGTACTAGACCAGTCACAACTTGTACGAGATCAGCCATCATACATGTATACGAGACCAGTCCTCTTCTTGCACAGACCAGTCCTCTTCTTTGACGAGACCATAATATACTTTGTACGAGAGCAGTCATCTACCTGTAACGAATCAGTCATCTTCTTGTCACGAGACCAGTCATCTACTTATGTACGAGAAAAAAAAAAACCAAATTCTACTTGAAGAGACCAATCTCTCAACATGTCCGAACCATCATCTACTAGAAACGAGGACTAGTCAATCTAACTGTACGAGACCAGTCATCTACTTGTTCGAGGCCAGTCATCTACATGTACGAGACCAGTCATCTACTTGTACGAGACCGGTCACCTACTTGTACAAACCATCATCTCACTTGTACGGACCAGTCATCTACTTGTAACGAGAACCAGTCAACTACTCTTGTAAGGACATTCACTACTTGTACAAGACCAGTCATCTAATTGTACGAGAGCAGTCATCTACTTGATCGAGGCCAGTCATTTACTTGTACGAGACCACTCATCGACTTGTACGAGACCAATCATCTACTTTATCGAGACCAGTCATCTACTTGTTCGAGACCAGTCATCTACTTGAACGAGATCAGTCATCTACCTGTACGAGACCAATCATCTACTTTTTTGAGACCAGTCATCCATTTGTACGAGACAAGTCACCTACTTGTTCGAGACCAATCATCTACTTGTTCGAGACCAGCCATTTACTTATACGAGACCAGTCATCTACTTGTTCAATGGCAGTCATGTACATGTACGAGACCAGTCATCTACATGTACGAGATCAATCATCTACTTGTTCGAGACCAGTCATCTTCATGCACGAGACCAGTCATCTACTTGTTCGAGACCAGTCATCTACTTGTTCGAGACCAGTCATCTACTTGTATGAGAACCAACATCGCCTACTTGAGTTCGAGGAGCAGTCATCAACTTGTAACGAGACCTGTCATCTACTTGTTCCAGACAGGGAGGCCATTTATTTATACCGAGACCTGTCATCTACTTGTCGAAGACCAATCATCTACTTGTTCGAGGGCAGTCATCTACATATACGAGACCAATTATCTACTTGTTCGAGAACATTCATTTACTTGAACGAGGCCAGTCAACTGCTTGTTCGAGACCAATGACGCACTTGTTCGAGATAAGTCATCTACATGTATGAGACCAGTCATCTACTTGTTCGAGACCAGTCATCTACTTGCACGAGACAAGTCATCTACTTGTTCAAGAGCAGTCATCTGCTTGTACGAGACCAGTCATCTACTTGTTCAAGACCAGTCATCTACGTGTACGAGATCAGTCATCTGCTTGTACGAGACAAGTCATCTACTTGTACAAGACCAGTCATCTACTTGTTCAAGACCAGTCATCTACTTGTTCGAGACCAGTCATCTACTTGAACGAGACCAGACATCTACTTGTTGGAGACAAATCATATTCTTGTTTGAGACCAGTCATCCATTTGTACGAGACCAGTCACCTACTTGTTCGAGACCAATCATCTACTTGTTCGAGACCAGTCATTTACTTATACGAGACCAGTCATCTACTTGGTCGAGACCAATCATCTACTTGTTCGATGGCAGTCATCTACATGTACGAGAACAATCATCTACTTGTTCGAGACCAGTCATCTACTAGTACGAGACCAGTCATCTACTTGTTCGAGAGAAGTCATCTACATGTACGAGACCAGTCATCTACTTGTTCCAGACCAGCCATTTACTTATACGAGACCAGTCATCTACTTGTTCGAGACCAATCATCTATTTGTTCGAGGGCAGTCATCTACATATACGAGACCAATTATCTACTTGTTCGAGAACATTCATTTACTTGAACGAGACCAGTCATCTGCTTGTTCGAGACCAATGATGCACTTGCACGAGACCAGTCATCTACTTGTTCGAGAGTAGTCATCTACTTGTAAGAGACCAGTCATCTACTTGTTGGAGACCAGTCATCTATTGTACGAGATCAGTAATCTACTTGTACGAGACCAGTCATCTACTTGTACAAGACCAGTCATCTACTTGTTCGAGACCAGTCATCTACTTGTTCGAGACCAGTCATCTACTTGAACGAGACCAGTCATCTACTTGTTCGAGCCAAATCATCTACTTGTTCGAGGCCAGTCATCTACATGTACGAGACCAGTCATCTACTTGTTCGAGACCATTCATCTACTAGTACGAGACCAATCATCTACTTGTTCGAGACCAATCATCTACTTGTTCGAGACCAGTCACCTACATGTACGAGACCAGTCATCTACTTGTTCGAGACAGTCATCTACTTCTACGAGACCAGCCATCTATTTGTTCGAGACCAGTCATCAACTTGTAGGAGACCAGTCATCTACTTGTTCGAGACCAGTCCTCTACTTGTACGAGACCAGTCATCTACATGTTCGAGCCCAGTCATCTACTTGTTCGAGACTAGCCATCTACATGTTCGAGACCAGTCATCTACTTGTTCGAGACCAGTCATCTACATGCTCGAGACCAATCATTTTCTTGTTCGAGACCAGTCATCTACATGCACGAGACCAGTCATCTAGTTGTTCGAGACCAGTTATCTACTTGTACGAGAACAGTCATCTACTTGTTCGAGACCAGTCATCTACTTGTAGGAGACCAGTCATCTACTTGTCCGAGACCAGTCTTCTACTTGTACGAGACCAGTCATCTATTTGTTCAAGAGCAGTCATCTGCTTGTACGAGACCAGTCATCTACTTGTTGAGACCAGTCTCTACTTGTACAGATCAGTATCTACTTGTTTCGAGACCAGTCATCTACTTGTACAAGACCATTCATCTACTTGTTCGAGACCAGTCATCTACTTGTTCGAGACCAGTCATCTACTTGAACGAGACCAGTCATCTACTTGTTCGAGACAAATCATCTACTTGTTCGAGGCCAGTCATCTACATGTACGAGACCAATCATCTACTTGTTCGAGACCATTCATCTACTAGTACGAGACCAATCATCTACTTGTTCGAGACCAATCATCTACTTGTTCGAGACCAGTCATCTACATCTTCGAGATCAGTCATCTACTTGTTCGAGACCAGTCATCTACTTCTACGAGACCAGTCATCTATTTGTTCGAGACCAGTCAACAACTTGTAGAAGACCAGTCATCTACTTGTTCGAGACCAGTCTTCTACTTGTACGAGACCAGTCATCTACATGTTCGAGCCCAGTCATCTACTTGTTCGAGACTAGCCATCTACATGTTCGAGACCAGTCATCTACTTGTTCGAGACCAGTCATCTACATGCTCGAGACCAATCATTTACTTGTTCGAGACCAGTCATCTACATGCACGAGACCAGTCATCTAGTTGTTCGAGACCAGTCATCTACTTGTACGAGACCAGTCATCTACTTGTTCGAGACCAGTCATCTACTTGTAGGAGACCAGTCATCTACTTGTTCGAGACCAGTCTTCTACTTGTACGAGACCAGCCATCTACATGTTCGAGCCCAGTCATCTACTTGTTCGAGACCAGTCATCTACATGCTCGAGACCAATCATTTACTTGTTCGAGACCAGTCATCTACATGCACGAGACCAGTCATCTAGTTGTTCGAGACCAGTCATCTAGTTGTTCGAGACCAGTCATCTACTTGTTCGAAACCAGTCTTCTACTTGTACGAGACCAGTCATCTACATGTTCGAGCCCAGTCATCTACTTGTTCGAGACCAGTCGTCTACATGTTCGAGACCAATCATCACCTTGTTCGAGACCAGTCATCTACTTGTTTGAGACCAGCCATCTACATGTTCGAGATCAGTCATCTACTTGTTCGAGACCAGTCATCTACATGTACGAGACCAATCATCTACTTGTACGAGACCTGTCATCCACTTTTACGAGGCCAGTCATCTACTTGTACGAGACCAGTCATCTACATGTTCGAGACCAGTCATCTACATGTTGGAGACCAGTCATCTTCATGTTTGAGACCAGTCATCTACATGTTCGAAACCAGTCATCTACATGTTCGAGACCAGTCATCACCTTATTCGAGACCAGTCATCTACTTGTTTGAGACCAGTCATCTACATGTTCGAGATCAGTCATCTACTTGTACGAGACCAATCATCTACTTGTACGAGGCCAGTCATCTATTTGTGCGAGACCAGTCATCCACTTGTTCGAGACCATCATGTTCAAGATCAGTCATTTACTTGTTCGAGACCAGTCATCTACATGTACGAGACCAGTCATCTATTTGTTCGAGACAATTCATCTACTTGTACGAGACCAGTCATCTACTTGTATGAGACCAATCATCTACTTGTACGAGACCAGTCATCTACTTGTATGAGACCAATCATCTACTTGTTCGAGACTAGTCCTCTACTTGTAAGAGACCAATCATCTACTTGCTCGAGACCAGTCATCCACTTGTACAAGACCAGTCATCGACTTGTACAAGATCAGTCATCTTCTTGTTCGAGACCAATCCCCTACTTGTTCGAGACCAGTGATCTACTTGTGTTGAGAAATGGTTTAACAGCTAAGTTTAAAGTTTAAATATAATGAAACTTAGCTTAGAACGACAGCTCTATTCCACACAGCCGCACCTGCTGACCAGGTCTTGAGTAGCTGTCTTGATCATTTTTCAACGGGCTGAAATGGGGTGTTATGTCAGCATATTTCATTCACTGATGACTGACTTACTTGAGTGGACTCAAAAGTCCGCACCTCACTGCCGACTATAGGTTGATTACAAACTCCTTGCGACTCAAGAACTGCACAGTCCCCCGTACTACAAGAATCTATAACCTATCTTGCTCTTGTAGCGTGAGCTATGGTGTTCTTCACACCTTCGACAGGTATCGGTGACTTGATAGAAGCTGAAGTGTCCTTGGATGTTCACGTCTTCCATAGTCTAGGAATATGCACACTGGTGCACTATGTTCCACAAGATTTGTCTTTATTGTTCACAATCTTATCACTAAAGAAGCTGATCACACTTCTCTGTAAGTGTTTATTGTGTTTTGTGAGACACTTTGTTCACACTAACACATGGATCAATGTTGTTTGTTGGTTATCCTGGCGTCAGTGTGACTCTCAGTAGAGTCAAAAGTAATCTGAAATCACAGTGTCCTCCACTGTCACTGCCCCTAGCACATAAAGGAAAAGATGACCTAGTACTTTTTGCTTCCTTGCCACTTCCTCGTTGGAGCAAAGCAGAATGTTTGATTCTTGCTGTCTTAAGCATAGACAACAATGTACACTATCTTTACCATGGTAATAAAGTGGGAGCAGGATTTTCCTTAATTGTCCTAGCTAAGGTAAGAGATGGACTGTCTTTTTATTAAAATGCACTTTTGCAACACTGGAGTCTTGCACGGACCGGCAGTCGCTTGACCACGTCGCATACTGGTGCTGCATCTGGGATCAATTACTTGCTGTAGCAGTAAACAAGATGCTTGCTCATTCTGAGAGGGCTGGGCCCTCAGGGCTGAAAGGGGCTGAAGAGGCTGATAACCCCCTAATGGAGAAAATTTCTCCACAACTTGATCGAGACCAGTCATCTACTTGTTCAAGACCAGTCATCTACTTATTCGAGACCAGTCATCTACTTGCTCGAAACCAATCATTTACTTATACGAGACCAGTCATCTACTTGTTCGAGACCAATCATCTACTTGTTCGAAACAGGTCATCTACTTGTGCGAGACCAGTCATCTACTTGGTCGAGACCAATGATCTGCTTGTTCGACATCAGTCATCTACATGTACGAGACCAGTCATCTACGTGTTCGAGACCAGTCATCTGCTTGTACGAGACCAATCATCTACTTGTTCGAGAACAGTCATCTACTTGTACGAGACCAGTCATCTACTTGTACAAGACCAGTCATCTACTTGTACGAGACCAGCCGTCTACTTGTTCGAGACCAGTCATCTACTTGTACGAGACCATACATCTACGTGTACGAGACCAGTCATCTACTTATACAAGACTAGTCGTCTACTTGTTCGAGACCAGTCATCTACTTGAACGAGACCAGTCATCTACTTGCTCGAGACAAATCATGTACTTGTTCCTGGAGTTTACCTGGAGAGAGTTCCGGGGGTCAACGCCCCCGCGGCCCGGCCTGTGACCAGGCCTCCTGGTGGATCAAAGCCTGATCAACCAGGCTGTTACTGCTGGCTGCACGCAAACCAACGTACGAGCCACAGCCCGGCTGGTCAGGAACCGACTTTAGGTGCTTGTCCAGTGCCAGCTTCAAGACTGCCAGGGGTCTGTTGGTAATCCCCCTTATGTATGCTGGGAGGCAATTCGAGACCATTCATCTACTTGCACGAGACCAGTCATCTACTTGCTCGAGACCAGTCATCTACTTGTACGAGACCAATCATCTATTTGTTCGAGGCCAGTCATCTACTTGTACGAGACCAGTCATCTACTTGTTCGAGACCAGTCATCTACTTGTACGAGACCAGTCATCTACGTGTACGAGACCAATCCTCTACTTGTACAAGACCAGTCATCTACTTGTTCGAGACCAGTCGTCTCCTTGTTCGAGACCAGTCATCTACTTGAACGAGACCAGTCGTCTACTTGTTCCAGACAAATCATCTATTGTTCAAGACCAGTCATCTACTTTCACGAGAACTAGTCATCTACTTGTTCGAGAACAATCATCTACTTGTTCGAGACCAGTCATCTACTTGTACGAGACCAGCCGTCTATTTGTTACAAACCAGCCATCTACTTGTACGAGACCATCATCTACTTGTTTGAGACCAGTCATCTACTTGTACGAGACCAGTCATCTACATGTTGGGAGCCCTGTCATCTACTTGTTCGAGACCAGTCATCTTCTTGTTCGAGACCAGTCATCTACATGTTCGAGACCAGTCATCTACTTGTTCGAGACCAGACATCTACTCGTTCGAGACAAGTCATTTACATGTTCAAGATCAGTCATTTACTTGTTCGAGACCAGTTATCTACATGTACGAGACCAGTCATCTACTTGTTCGAGACCAGTCATCTACATGTTCGGGACCAGTCATCTACTTGTTCGAGACCAGTCATCTACATGTTCGAGATCAGTCATCTACTTGTTCGAGATCAGTCATCTTCTTGCTCGAGACCAGTCATCTACATAATCGACACCAGTCATCTACTTGTTCGAGACTAGTCATCTACTTGTACGAGACCAGTCATCTACTTGTTCGAGACCAGTCATCTACATGTTCGGGACCAGTCATCTACTTGTTCGAGACCAGTCATCTACATGTTCGAGATCAGTCATCTACTTGTTCGAGATCAGTCATCTTCTTGTTCGAGACCAGTCATCTACATAATCGACACCAGTCATCTACTTTTTCGAGACCAATCGTCTACTTATACGAGACCAGTCATCTACTTGTACGATACCAGTCATCTACTTGTACGAGACCAATCATCTACAAGTTCGAGACCAGTCATCTACATGTTCGAGACCATTCATGTACATATTCGAGACCAATCATCTACATGTTCGAGACCAGTCATATGCATGTTCGAGACCAGTGATCTACTTGTACGAGACCAGTCATCTACTTATACGAGACCAGTCATCTACTTGTACGAGACCATTCATCTACTTCTACGAGACCAATCATTTACTTGTACGAGACCAGTCATCTACTTCTACGAGACCAGTCATTTACCTGTTCGAGACCAGTCATCTACATGTACGAGACCAGTTATCTACTTGTTCGAGACCAGTCATCTACATGTTCGAGACCAGTCATCTACTTGGTCGAGACCAGTCATCTACTTGTACGAGACCAGTCCATCTACTTGTTCGAGACCAATCAACTACTTGTTCGAGACCAGTCATCTACTTGTTCGAGACCAATCGTCTACTTGAAAGAGACCAGTCATCTACTTGTTCGAGACAAATCATCTACTTGTCTGAGGCCAGTCATCTACATGTACGAGACCAATCATCTACTTGTTCGAGACCATTCATCTACTAGTACGAGACCAGTCATCTTCTTGTTCGAGGGCAATCATCTACATATTCGAGACCAGTCACCTACATGTACAAGACCAGTCATCTACTTGTTCGAGACCAGTCATCTACTTCTACGAGACCAGCCATTTACTTGTTCGAGACCAGTCATCAACTTGTAGGAGACCAGTCATCAACTTGTTCGAGACCAGTCTTCTACTTGTACGACACCAGTCATCTACATGTTCGAGACCAGTCATCTACATGTTCGAGACCAGTCATCTACTTGTTCGAGCCAGTCATTACTTGTTCGAGACCTCAATTTTTT
>NC_069430.1:2776743-2814357 GCF_026875155.1 Cherax quadricarinatus
AACATTAGCTGAAAAAGACAGCAAAATCTACACAGCCCCCCCTGTGCGAGATTTGAAAAGCTGTCGAAATATTCCTCAAGGGCTGAAAAAGTCATATTTGTAAAACAAAAAATTCCCCAGGGGGTGTTATGTAGCTATTTCATTCATGATTGCTACAAATTACGGTGTGGACTCAAAGGTCCGATATCCCCGGGTTTATGTAAAATGACTAACTCACCTTTTACTCAACTGCGCATCAATAGTAGTCATCATGGTTAAAAACCCTTACCGGGGTATATGTATCTGACCCGTAATTTTCACCCGGGAAAAAAAATTTGGTTGATTGAAATAGTTTTTTTGAAGAATGTCCCTACACTGTTGGTGCAACACTCGTTGTTAATGTTCTCAATTTTTGTTCACACAATTCAAAAGAAGTTGCCCCCAATTCTCTTTTAAAGTGTTTATGTTTTTGTGAGACATTTGTTCACATAACCAAATTTTTCTTTTTGGGTTATCCTGGCGTCAGTGTCACTCTCAGAGAGTAAAAAAGTAATTGACTCACAACGCCCCACGCCGTAAAACCCCTACACAAAAAGGAAAGCTGGCTAGTATTTTGCTTCCTTGCCACTTTTTCCCATGAACCAAAGCTTGAATCTTTCTTCTTAAGCATAAACAACAAGTACATATCTTTACCAGGAATAAAGGGGAGCAGGATTTTCCTTAATTTTCCCCGCTAAGGTAAGAATGGACTGTCTTTTTTTAAAATAACTTTGCAAACACTGGAGGGTTTTCACGGGCCGGCAGTCGCTTGCCAGTCGCATACTGGTACTGCTTTGGGGGTCAAAATTTCTGTAGCAGTAAACAATGTTGCCCCCTTCTGAGGGGTGGCACCTCAGGGCGAAAAGGGGGTGTACCCCCCTCCTGGAGAAAAATTTTTCCACTGTACTGTAATATGACCGTTAACTGTACGTAATATGGCCAGTTTACTGTACGTAAAATGGGTTAAAACTGTACAGCAATATGGCCCGTTTACTGTACGTAATTTGCCAGTTTACTGTACTTAATATGTCCGTTTACTTTTACTGAAAAATTTTTCCGTTAACTTAGTAAATGACCAAAATTTTTCTGTACTGTAAAATGACCGTTTTACTGTCTGTAATATTGCCAGTTAACTGTACTGTAATATTTCCAGTTATTGTACTGTAATATTGCCCAGTTATCTGTACTGTAATTTGCCATTATACTTTTACTGTAATATGCGATTAACTGTACGTAAAAATTTCCTTTTTTACTGTACTGTAATATGACCAGTTTTTCGTAGTAATAGCCAGTTATACTGTCTGTAAAATGACCCGTTATACTGTAGTAATAGACCAAATACTGTACGTAAAAAGCCAGTTTTTACTGTATGTAATTGACCAGTTATACTGTACTGTAAATGACCAGTTATACTGTACTGAATTTGCCAGTTATACTATATGAATATGACCAATATACTGTACGAAATTTACCAGTTTCTGTATGTAATTTTGCCAGTTTTTTCTGTACTGTAATATGACCGTTATACTGTATGTAATTTCCCATTTTAAACTGTACTGTAATAAAGAAATTATTATATTTATTTTTTTCGGGGTATTCATTTTTCCTGTACTCGCGTTTTGATTTTATTAACAAACAATTTTAAAAAGTGAAGTTGAGATTCCAAAGCAAAAAGTAAAAATAATAACGTAAGTGTAAGGGGAGGTTATCATACCTATCTAATTAATATAAAAAATGATTATGGAATTAGGAAATCTGGTGATGAATGGACACTACATTTATCCCTGAGTGTCGGGACCTTGAGACTTGATCACTCACTGGTGCACACTGCCAGCTGACACTCAGTAGTGCACACTGCCAGCTGACACTCAGTAGTGCACACTGCCAGCTGACACTCAGCAGTGCACACTGCCAGCTGACACTCACTGGTGCACACTGCCAGCTGACACTCAGTAGTGCACACTGCCAGCTGACACTCAGTAGTGCACACTGCCAGCTGATACTCAGTAGTGCACACTGCCAGCTGACACTCACTGGTGCACACTGCCAGCTGACACTCAGTAGTGCACACTGCCAGCTGACACTCAGTAGTGCACACTGCCAGCTGACACTCAGTAGTGCACACTGCCAGCTGATACTCAATAGTGCACACTGCCTGCTGACACTCACTGGTGCACACTGCCAGCTGACACTCAGTAGTGCACACTGCCAGCTGACACTCACTGGTGCACACTGCCAGCTGGCACTCAGTAGTGCACACTGCCAGCTGACACTCAGTAGTGCACACTGCCAGCTGACGCTCAGTAGTGCACACTGCCAGCTGATATTCAATAGTGCACACTGCCTGCTGACACTCACTGGTGCACACTGCCAGCTGACACTCACTGGTGCACACTGCCAGCTAACACTCAGTAGTGCACACTGCCAGCTAACACTCACTAGTGCACACTGTCAGCTGACACTCAGTAGTGCACACTGCCTGCTGACACTCAGTAGTGCACACTGCCTGCTGACACTCACTGGTGCACACTGCTGACACTCACTGGTGCGCACTGCCAGCTGATACTCAGTAGTGCACACTGCCAGCTTACACTCAGTAGTGCACACTGCCAGCTGACACTCGCTGATGCACACTGCCTGCTGACACTGCCTGCTGACACTGCCTGCTGAATCTGCCAGCTGACACACAGTCCAGGAGACAGCAAAACACGAAGGTAGATCAATTTACTTTTAAGTGATTATAATGTACGATTTGATACAGTTGTGCAATGTGTGACCAGGTGAGTGTGACCAATTACAACATTGTGACCAGGTGAGTGTGACCATTTACAACATTGTGACCAGGTGAGTGTGACCATTTACAACATTGTGACCAGGTGAGTGTGACCATTTATAACATTGTGACCAGGTGAATGTGACCATTTACAACATTGTGACCAGGTGAGTGTGACCATTTACAACATTGTGACCAGGTGAGTGTGACCATTTATAACAATGTGACAAGTGAGTGTGACATTTAAACATTGTGACCAGGTGAGTGTGACCATTTACAACATTGTGACCAGGTGAGTGTGACCATTTACAACATTGTGACCAGGTGAGTGTGATCATTTACATCATTGTGGCCAGGTGAGTGTGACAATTTACAACATTGTGACCAGGTGAGTGTAACCATTTACAACATTGTGACCAGGTGAGTGTGCCCATTTACAATATTGTGACCAGGTGAGTGTGACCATTTACAACATTGTGACCAGGTGAGTGTGACCATTTACAACATTGTGACCAGGTGAGTGTGACCATTTACAACATTGTGACCAGGTGAGTGTGACCATTTACAACATTGTGACCAGGTAAGTGTGACCATTTACAACATTGTGACCAGGTGAGTGTGACCATTTACAACATTGTGACCAGGTGAGTATGACCATTTACAATATTGTGTCCAGGTGAGTGTGACCATTTACAACAATTGTGACCAGGTGAGGTGTGACCATTTACAACATTGTGACCAGGTGAGTGTGACCATTTACAAACATTGTGACCAGGTGAGTGTGACCATTTACACATTGTGACCAGGTAGTGTGACATTTACAACATTGTGACCAGGTGAGTGTGACATTTACAACATTGTGACCAGGTGAGTTGTACCATTTACAAATGTGCCAGTGTGTGCCTTTACAATGGACAGGTGAGTGTGACCATTTACAACATTGTGACCAGGTGAGTGTGACCATTTACAACATTGTACAGGTGTGTGTGACATTTACAACATGTGACCATTGATGGGTTGACATTGCAACATTGTGACAAAAGGTAATTCCATTCAACATGACACGTGTGAGTGTGAATAACATTGTGCAGTAGACTCATTAACAAATATGTGTAGGTTACCATTTCACATTTGACACGGGAGTTCGTAAAGCATTTACAACAGTGACGGGTGGGATGTTCATTTAAAGGTAACCAGTCAGAGTGGATTCAACTTTGGCCAGGGTTTAGTAAGGTACTTTCACCACAGGTGAACCGTGGGGACTTTAAAGTACAGGTGTAGACCATTACACAGGCAGTGAGTGGCCATTTCATTTAAAGGTACTTCCCATTAAGATTGAACGTGGGTGTTTCAGTAAATTCTACATGTCCAGGATAAACTGGCATGTACATAAGGTACTACCACTCACAGGATTGAACGTGGGGATGTTCATAAAAGGTATACCACTCACAATGAGGAGCATTCAGTAAGGTACTCCCACTCACAGGATGACGTGGGATGTTCAGTAAAGGTACTACACTCACAGGAATGAACCCGTGGATGCATGTTCAGTAAAGGTACTACCACTCACAGGATGAGCGTGGCATGTTCAGTAAAGGTACTACCACTCACAGGATGAACGTGGGATGTTCAGTAAAGGCACTACACTCACAGGATGAAACGTGGGATGTTCAGTAAAGGTACTTACCACTCACAGGATGAACGTGGATGTTCAGTAAAGGTACTACCACTCACAGGATGAACGTGGCATGTTCAGTAAAGGCACTACCACTCACAGGATGAACGTGGGATGTTCAGTAAAGGTACTACCACTCACAGGATGAACGTGGCATGTTCAGTAAAGGTACTACCACTCACAGGATGAACGTGGGATGTTCAGTAAAGGTACTACCACTCACAGGATGAACGTGGCATGTTCAGTAAAGGTACTACCACTCACAGGATGAACGTGGCATGTTCAGTAAAGGTACTACCACTCACAGGATGAACGTGGCATGTTCAGTAAAGGTACTACCACTCACAGGATGAACGTTGTATGTTCAGTAAAGGTACTACCACTCACAGGATGAACGTGGCATGTTCAGTAAAGGCACTACCACTCACAGGATGAACGTGGCATGTTCAGTAATGGTACTACCACTCACAGGATGAACGTTGTATGTTCAGTAAAAATACTACCACTCACAGGATGAACGTTGTATGTTCAGTAAAGATACTACCACTCACAGGATGAACGTAGGATGAGCAATAATGATACTAACACTCACAGGATGAACGTGGGATGTACAATAATGGTACTACCACTCACAGGATGAACGTTGTATGTTCAGTAAAGATACTACCACTCACAGGATGAACGAGGATGGCAATAAAGTACTACACTCACAGGATGAACGTGGGTGTACAAAATGGTACTACCACTCACAGGATGAACGTTGTATGTTCAGTAAAGACACTACCACTCACAGGTGAACGTGGTTTGTTCAATAATGGTACTAACACTCACAGGATGAACGTGGGATGTACAATAATGGTACTACCACTCACAGGATGAACGTTGTATGTTCAGTAAAGATACTACCACTCACAGGATGAACGTAGGATGAGCAATAATGGTACTAACACTCACAGGATGAACGTGGGATGTACAATAATGGTACTACCACTCACAAGATGAACGTTGGATGTTCAGTAAAGATACTACCACTCACAGGATGAACGTAGGATGAGCAATAATGGTACTAACACTCACAGGATGAACGTGGGATGTACAATAATGGTACTACCACTCACAGGATGAACGTGGTATGTTCAGTAAAGATACTACCACTCACAGGATGAACGTGGGATGTTCAGTAAAGATACTACCACTCACAGGATGAACGTGGATGTTAAAGTAATGGTACTACCACTCACAGGATGAACGTTGTATGTTCAGTAAAGATACTACACTCACAGGATTGAACGTGGATGTTCAAGTAATGTACTCCCACTCACGGGAAATGAACGTGGGATGTTCAGTAAGGGTACTACCACTCACAGGATGAACGTTGGATGTTCAGTAAAGATACTACCACTCAGGATGAACGTGGGGAATTGTTCAGGTAAAGATTTCTACCACTCACAAGGATGAACGTGGATGTTCAGTAAAGATACTACCACTCACAGGATGAACGTGGGATGTTCAGTAAATATACTACCACTCACAGGATGAACGTGGGATGTTCAGTAAAGATACTACCACTCACAGGATGAACGTGGGATGTTCAGTAAAGATACTACCACTCACAAGGATGAACGGTGGGATGTTCAGTAAAGATACTACCACTCACAAGATGAACGTGGGATGTTCAGTAAAGATACTACCACTCACAGGATGAACGTGGGATGTTCAGTAAAGATACTACCACTCACAGGATGAACGTGGGATGTTCAGTAATGGTACTACCACTCACAGGATGAACGTGGGATGTTCAGTAAAGGTACTACCACTCACAGGATGAACGTGGGATGTTCAGTAAAGATACTACCACTCACAGGATGAACGTGGGATGTTCAGTAAAGATACTACCACTCACAAGATGAACGTGGGATGTTCAGTAAAGATACTACCACTCACAAGATGAACGTGGGATGTTCAGTAAAGATACTACCACTCACAGATGAACGTGGGATGTTCAGTAAAGATACTACCACTCACAGGATGAACGTGGGATGTTCAGTAAAGATACTACCACTCACAGATGAACGTGGAAATGTCAGTAAAGATACTCCCACTCACAAGATGAACGTGGGATGTTCAGTAAAGATATACCACTCACAGGATGAACGTGGATGTTCAGTAAGATACTACCTCACAAGATGAACGTGGGATGTTCAGTAAAGATACTACCACTCACAGGATGAACGTGGGATGTTCAGTAAAGATACTACCACTCACAAGATGAACGTGGGATGTTCAGTAAAGATACTACCACTCACAGATGAACGTGGGATGTTCAGTAAAGATACTACCACTCACAGGATGAACGTGGGATGTTCAGTAAAGATACTACCACTCAAAAGGATGAACGTGGGATGTTCAGTAAAGTTTACTACCACTCACAAGATGAACGGGGGATGTTCATTTAAAGATACTACCACTCACAGGATGAACGTGGGATGTTCAGTAAAGATACTACCACTCACAAGATGAACGTGGGATGTTCAGTAATGGTACTACCACTCACAGGATGAACGTGGGATGTTCAGTAAAGATACTACCACTCACAGGATGAACGTGGGATGTTCAGTAAAGATACTACCCTCACAGGATGAACGTGGGATGTTCAGTAATGATACTACCACTCACAAGATGAACGTGGGATGTTCATTTAAAGTTACTACCACTCAAGGATGAACGTGGGATGTTCAGTAAAGATACTACCACTCACAAGATGAACGTGGGATGTTCAGTAAAGATACTACCACTCACAGGATGAACGTGGGATGTTCAGTAAAGATACTACCACTCACAGGATGAACGTGGGATGTTCAGTAAAGATACTACCACTCACAGGATGAACGTGGGATGTTCAGTAAAGATACTACCACTCACAGGATGAACGTGGGATGTTCAGTAAGATACTACCACTCACAGGTGAACGTGGGATGTTCAGTAAAGATACTACCATCACAAGATGAACGTGGGATGTACAATAATGTACTACCACTCAAAAGGATGAACGTGGATGTTCAGTAAGATACTACCACTCACAGTGAAGTGGATGTTCAGTAAAGATACTACCACTCACAGGATGAACGTGGGATGTTCAGTAATGATACTACCACTCACAGGATGAACGTGGGATGTACAATAATGATACTACCACTCACAGGATGAACGTGGGATGTACAATAATGGTACTACCACTCACAGGATGAACGTGGGATGTTCAGTAAAGATACTACCACTCACAGGATGAACGTGGGATGTTCAGTAAAGATACTACCACTCACAAGATGAACGTGGGATGTACAATAATGATACTACCACTCACAGGATGAACGTGGGATGTACAATAATGGTACTACCACTCACAGGATGAACGTGGGATGTTCAGTAAAGATACTACCACTCACAGGATGAACGTGGATGTTCAGTAAAGATACTACCACTCACAAGATGAACGTGGATGTACATAATGTATACCATCACAGGATAAGTGGATGTACAATAATGTACTACCACTCACAGGATGAACGTGGGATGTCAGTAATGATACTACCACTCACAGGATGAACGTGGGATGTTCAGTAAAGATTACTACCACTCACAAGATGAACGTGGGATGTTCAAAGTACTACACTCACAGGATGAACGGATGTACAATATGGTATACACTCACAGATGAACGTGGGATGTTCAGTAAAGATACTACCACTCACAGGATGAACGTGGGATGTTCAGTAAAGATACTACCACTCACAGGATGAACGTGGGATGTTCAGTAATGGTACTATACCACTCACAGATCGTGGGATGTTCAGTAAAGATACTACCACTCACAGATGAAAGTGGGGATGTTCAGTTAATGGTACTACCACTCACGATGAACGTGGGATGTTCAGTATAGATACTAACTCACTGTAAACAAGTACACCCTCAGGGGGGATGTTCAGTAATGGTTTAGTAACGTGGGATGTCAGTAATGGTACTACCACTCACAGGATGAACGTGGGATGTTCAGTAAGATACTACCCTCACAGGATGAACGTGGGATGTTCAGTTAAGGATACTACCACTCACAGGATGAACGTGGGATGTTCAGTAATGGTACTACCACTCACAAGATGAACGTGGGATGTTCAGTAATGGTACTACCACTCACAGGATGAACGTGGGATGTTCAGTAATGGTACTACCACTCACAAGATAAAACGTGGGATGTTCAGATAATGGGGTCATACAACCACAGGATGAACGTGGGATGTTCAGTATGGTACTACCACTCACAGGATGAACGTGGGATTTTCAGTAATGGTTACTACACCACAATCACAGGATGGAACGTGGATGTAACAATAATGGTACTACCACTCACAGGATGAACGTGGGATGTTCAGTAAAGATACTACCACTCACAGGATGAACGTGGGATGTACAATAATGGTACTACCACTCACAGGATGTAACGTGGGATGGTACAATAATGGTACTACCACTCACAGGATGAACGTGGGATGTACAATAATGGTACTACCACTCACAGGATGAACGTGGGATGTACAATAATGGTACTACCACTCACAGGATGAACGTGGGATGTTCAGTAAAGATACTACCACTCACAGGATGAACGTGGGATGTACAATAATGGTACTACCACTCACAGGATGAACGTGGGATGTACAATAATGGTACTACCACTCACAGGATGAACGTGGGATGTACAATAATGGTACTACCACTCACAAGATGAACATGTATTTATCTACGATAGTTGTAGAAAACACTTCATAATGTAGTAAGAGCTGCTAATAAGGCCGTGAGACAGTAGGTCTACTCTCAACCAACCTTTCCCGCTTACTGGATGAAAATAGAGGACTATTGCACTAGGCCTAGTAGCTCACTTTAGTTAGGTCCTACTTTCAGCAAACAATTCCTACTAACGAATAACTCAGCTGCCAAACCATTGCTAATATAAATTGGATCAGCAGAGCTCTGCAGTAAGCTTACAGCCTCAGATTATGCATAACTTTTATTTTTGTGGGGGGGGGGGGGGGGTGATTGAATGTCCTCAGTAACCTATATATAAAGGGAATAAAAAACGGTACTTACGATATATGGGAAACTCAAAAAAATATTTCGAGAATAGAAATAGTACCTTAGTATATAGCAATCATGTGTCCAAGTGTGAGTGTAAAAACCTGGGAAACTCTGAAAACTTGGGCTGGTTAGTAGATCTTTATTTTCAGTCTCATCAACAAGTAGATGACTGGTCTCGAACAAGTAGATGACTGGTCTCGTACATGTAGATGACTGGTCTCGAACAAGTAGATAACTGATCTCGAACATGTAGATGACTAGTCTCGAACATGTAGATGACTGGTCTCGAACAAGAAGATGACTGATCTCGACCAAGTAGATGACTGGTCTCGAACATGTAGATGACTGGTCTCGAACAAGTAGATGACTGGTCCCGAACATGTAGATGACTGGTCTCGAACAAGTAGATGACCGGTCTCAAACAAGTAAATGACTGATCTTGAACATGTAGATGACTTGTCTCGAACGAGTAGATGTCTGGTCTCGAACAAGTAGATGACTGGTCTCGAACATGTAGATGACTTTTCTCGAACAAGAAGATGACTGGTCTCGAACAAGGAGATGACTGGGCTCCAACATGTAGATGACTGGTCTCGTACAAGTAGATGACTGGTCTCGAAAAAGTAGATGACTGGTCTCGCACAAGTAGATGGCTGGTTTGGAACAAATAGTCGGCTGGTCTCGTACAAGTAGATGACTGGTCTCGAACAAGTAGATTACTGGTTTCGTACATGTGGATGACTGGTCTCGAACAAGTAGATGATTGTTCTCGAACAAGTAGATAACTGGTCTCGTCAAAGTAGATGACTGGTCTCGAACAAGTAGATGATTTGTCTCGAACAAGTAGACGACTGTTCTCGTTCAAGTAGATGACTGGTCTCGAACAAGTAGACGACTGGTCTCGAACAAGTAGATGACTGGTCTTGTACAAGTAGAGGACTGGTCTCGTACACGTAGATGACTGGTCTCGTACAAGTAGACGACTGGTCTCGTACATGTAGACGATTCCTCTCGTACAAGTAGATGACTGGTCTCGTACAAGTAGACGACTGGTCTCGTACATGTAGACGACTGGTCTTGTGTAAGTAGATAACCGGTCTCGTACAAGTAGATGACTGGTCTCGTACAAGTAGATAACTGGTCTCGCACAAGTAGATGACTGTTCTCGTACAAGTAGATGACTGATCTCGTACAAGTAGATGACTGGTCTGGTACAAGTAGATGACTGGTTTCAAACATGTACATGGCTGGTCTCGAGCATGTTGATGACTGGTCTCGAGCATGTAGATGACTGCTCTCGAACATGTAGATGACTCGTCTCGAACACGTAGATGACTGGTCTCGCACAAGTAGATGACTGGACTCGTACAAGTGGATGACATGTCTAGTACAAGTAGACGATTGGTCTCGTACATGTCGATGACTGGTCTCGAACATGTAGATGACTGGTCTCAAACAAGTAGATGACTGGTCTCGAACATGTAGGTGACTGGTCTCGAACATGTAGATGACTGGGCTCGAACATGTAGATGACTGGTCTCGAACATGTAGATGACTGGTCTCGTACAAGTAGAAGGCTGGTCTCGAACAAGTAGGTGACTGGTCTCCTACAAGTACATGATTGGTCTCGAACAAGTAGATGCCTGGTCTCGTACGAGTAGATGACTGGTCTCGAACAACTAGATGACTGGTCTCGTACATATAGATGACTAGTCTCGAACAAGTAAATGATTGGTCTCGAACATGTAGATGACTGGTCTCGAACAAGTAGATGACTGGTCTCGAACATGTAGATGACTGGTCTCGAACAAGTAAATGAATGGGCTCGAACATGTAGATGACTGGTCTCGAACAAGTAAATGAATGGGCTCGAACATGTAGATGACTGGTGTCGTACAAGTAGAAGACTGGTCTCGAACAAGTTGATGACTGGTCTCCTACAAGTTGATGACTGGTCTCGAACAAGTAAATGGCTGGTCTCGTAGAAGTAGATGACTGGTCTCGAACAAGTAGATGACTGGTCTTGTACATGTAGGTGACTGGTCTCGAATATGTAGATGATTGCCCTCGAACAAGAAGATGACTGGTCTCGTACTAGTAGATGAATGGTCTCGAACAAGTAGATGATTGGTCTCGTACATGTAGATGACTGGCCTCAGACAAGTAGATGATTTGTCTCGAACAAGTAGATGACTGGTCTCTTTCAAGTAGACGATTGGTCTCGAACAAGTAGATGACTGGTCTCGAACAAGTAGTTGATTGGTCTCGAACAAGTAGATGACTGGTCTCGTACAAGTAGATGACTGGTCTCGACCAAGTAGATGACTGGTCTCGAACATGTAGATGACTGGTCTCGAACAAGTAGATAACTGGTCTCGTACATGTAGATGACTGGTCTCGAACAGGTAAATGACTGGTCTCGTAGAAGTAGATGACTGGTCTCGTACAAGTAAATGATTGGTCTCGTAGAAGTAGATGAATGGTCTCGTACAAGTAGATGACTGGTCTCGTATAAGTAGATGACTGGTCTCGTACAAGTAGTTCACTGGTCTCGAACATGCATATGACTGGTCTCGAACATGTAGATGATTGGTCTCGAATATGTACATGAATGGTCTCGAACATGTAGATGACTGGTCTCGAACTTGTAGATGATTGGTCTCGTACAAGTAGATGACTGGTCTCGTATAAGTAGACGATTGGTCTCGAAAAAGTAGATGACTGGTGTCGATTATGTAGATGACTGGTCTCGAACAAGAAGATGACTGATCTCGAACAAGTAGATGACTGATCTCGAACTGTAGATGACTGGTCTCGAACAAGTAGATGACTGGTCCCGAACATGTAGATGACTGGTCTCGAACAAGTAGATGACTGGTCTCGTACAAGTAGATGACTAGTCTCGAACAAGTAGATGACTGGTGTCGATTATGTAGATGACTGGTCTCGAGCAAGAAGATGACTGATCTCGAACAAGTAGATGACTGATCTCGAACATGTAGATGACTGGTCTCGAACAAGTAGATGACTGGTCCCGAACATGTAGATGACTGGTCTCGAACAAGTAGATGACTGGTCTCGTACATGTAGATAACTGGTCTCGAACAAGTAAATGACTGATCTTGAACATGTAAATGACTTGTCTCGAACGAGTAGATGTCTGGTCTCGAACAAGTAGATGACTGGTCTCGAACATGTAGATGACTGGTCTCGAACAAGAAGATGACTGGTCTCGAACAAGTAGATGACAGGGCTCCAACATGTAGATGACTGGTCTCGTACAAGTAGATGACTGGTCTCGAACAAGTAGATGACTGGTCTCGTACAAGTAGATGGCTGGTTTGTAACAAATAGACGGCTGGTCTCGTACAAGTAGATGACTGGTCTCGAACAAGTAGATGATTGTTCTCGAACAAGTAGATGACTAGTCTCGTGAAAGTAGATGACTGGTCTTGAACAATAGATGATTTGTCTGGAACAAGTAGACGACTGGTCTCGTTCAAGTAGATGACTGGTCTCGAACAAGGAGACGACTGGTCTCGAACAAGTAGATGACTGGTCTTGTACAAGTAGAGGATTGGTCTCGTACACGTAGATGACTGGTCTCGTACAAGTAGATGACTGGTCTCGAACAAGTAGATGACTGGTCTCGTACAAGTAGATGACTGGCCTCGAACAAATAGATGATTGGTCTCGTATAAGTAGATGACTGGTCTCGAGCAAGTAGATGACTGGTCTCGTGCAAGTAGATGAATGGTCTCGAATTGCCTCCCAGCATACATAAGGGGGATTACCCACAGACCCCTGGCAGTCTTGAAGCTGGCACTGGACAAGCACCAAAGTCGGTTCCTGACCAGCCGGGCTGTGGCTCGTACGTTGGTTTGCGTGCAGCCAGCAGTAACAGCCTGGTTGATCAGGCTTTGATCCACCAGGAGGCCTGGTCACAGGCCGGGCCGCGGGGGCGTTGACCCCCGGAACTCTCTCCAGGTAAACTCCAGGAACAAGTACATGATTTGTCTCGAGCAAGTAGATGACTGGTCTCGTTCAAGTAGATGACTGGTCTCGAACAAGTAGACGACTAGTCTTGTATAAGTAGATGACTGGTCTCGTACACGTAGATGTATGGTCTCGTACAAGTAGATGACTGGTCTCGAACAAGTAGACGGCTGGTCTCGTACAAGTAGATGACTGGTCTTGTACAAGTAGATGACTGGTCTCGTACAAGTAGATGACTGTTCTCGAACAAGTAGATGATTGGTCTCGTACAAGCAGATGACTGGTCTCGAACACGTAGATGACTGGTCTCGTACATGTAGATGACTGATGTCGAACAAGCAGATCATTGGTCTCGACCAAGTAGATGACTGGTCTCGCACAAGTAGATGACTGGTTTCGAACAAGTAGATGATTGGTCTCGAACAAGTAGATGACTGGTCTCGTATAAGTAAATGATTGGTTTCGAGCAAGTAGATGACTGGTCTCGAATAAGTAGATGACTGGTCTTGAACAAGTAGATGACTGGTCTCGATCAAGTTGTGGAGAAATTTTCTCCATTAGGGGGTTATCAGCCCTCTTCAGCCCCTTTCAGCCCTGAGGGGCCCAGCCCTCTCAGAATGAGCAAGCATCTTGTTTACTGCTACAGCAAGTAATTGATCCCAGATGCAGTACCAGTATGCGACGTGGTCAAGCGACTGCCGGTCCGTGCAAGACTCCAGTGTTGCAAAAGTGCATTTTAATAAAAAGACAGTCCATCTCTTACCTTAGCAGGACAATTAAGGAAAATCCTGCTCCCACTTTATTACCATGGTAAAGATAGTGTACATTGTTGTCTATGCTTAAGACAGCAAGAATCAAACATTCTGCTTTGCTCCAACGAGGAAGTGGCAAGGAAGCAAAAAGTACTAGGTCATCTTTTCCTTTATGTGCTAGGGGCAGTGACAGTGGAGGACACTGTGATTTCAGATTACTTTTGACTCTACTGAGAGTCACACTGACGCCAGGATAACCAACAAACAACATTGATCCATGTGTTAGTGTGAACAAAGTGTCTCACAAAACACAATAAACACTTACAGAGAAGTGTGATCAGCTTCTTTAGTGATAAGATTGTGAACAATAAAGACAAATCTTGTGGAACATAGTGCACCAGTGTGCATATTCCTAGACTATGGAAGACGTGAACATCCAAGGACACTTCAGCTTCTATCAAGTCACCGATACCTGTCGAAGGTGTGAAGAACACCATAGCTCACGCTACAAGAGCAAGATAGGTTATAGATTTCTTGTAGTACGGGGGACTGTGCAGTTCTTGAGTCGCAAGGAGTTTGTAATCAACCTATAGTCGGCAGTGAGGTGCGGACTTTTGAGTCCACTCAAGTAAGTCAGTCATCAGTGAATGAAATATGCTGACATAACACCCCATTTCAGCCCGTTGAAAAATGATCAAGACAGCTACTCAAGACCTGGTCAGCAGGTGCGGCTGTGTGGAATAGAGCTGTCGTTCTAAGCTAAGTTTCATTATATTTAAACTTTAAACTTAGCTGTTAAACCATTTCTCAACACAAGTAGATCACTGGTCTCGAACAAGTAGGGGATTGGTCTCGAACAAGAAGATGACTGATCTTGTACAAGTGGATGACTGGTCTTGTACAAGTGGATGACTGGTCTCGAGCAAGTAGATGACTGGTCTCGTACAAGTAGATGACTGGTCTCGAACAAGTAGATGATTGGTCTCGTACATGTAGATGACTGGTCTCGAACAATTTAGATGACTGGTCTCGACATGTTTGATGACTGGTCTCAACAAGTAGATTGACTGGTCTCGTAACATGTAGATGGACTGGTCTCGAACAAGTAGATGACTGGGCTCGAACATGTAGATGACTGGTCCGTACAATTTTAAATAAAAAACTGGTCTCGAACAAGTAAATGACTGGTCCCTACAAGTAATGATGGTCTCGAACAATAGATGACTGGTCTCGACATAGATGACTGGTCTCGTACAATAAAGAAGGTCTCGAACAAATAGAGACTGGTCCCCAAATGTAAGACTGGTCTCGAACAAATAAATATGGTCTGAGATAGAATGTCTGAACAAGTATGACGGGGCCTCGAAATGTAGTTGACTGGTCTCGAACAAGTAGATATGGTCTCGAACAAGTAGAAGATGGTCCCCTACTAGTAGATGAATGGTCTCGAACAAGTAGATGATTGGTCTCGTACAAGTAGATGACTGGCCTCGAACAATAGATGATTTGGTTCGCCGAACAATAAATGATTGGTCTCGGCTTGTAGATGACTGGTCTCGAACAAGTAGATGACTGGTCTCGAAAAAGTAGAGAATGGCTTGTCTAAGTAGATGATGGCTCGAACAGTAGTTTACTGGTCTCGTACAAGTAGAAGACTGGTCTCCAACAAGTAGATGACTGGTTTTCTACAAGGATGACTGCTCGAACAAATAGATGACTGGTCTCGTAAAGTAGAGACGGCCTGGTCATCGGACGAAATGTAGAGGGGACTGGTTTCCCCTACAAGTAGATGGAGGGTCTCGAACAAGTAATGATGGTCTCGTACAGTAGATAATGGTCTCGAAAATAGTTTGATTGGTCTCGTCATGTAATGACTGGCCTCGAACAAGAAAGAGTAAACTTGGGCTGTCTCGTAAAGTAGATGACTGGTCTTCGAACAAGTAGATGACTGGCTCGAAAAAGTAAAATGGCTTTAAAAGTAGATGACTGGCTGAAAAAGTAGATGCTGGTCTCGTACTAAGGTAAAAGGAATGACGGTCTCGAACAGTAGAGATGGCTTCCAACAATTTGATGACTGCTCGAACAGGATAGATGGCTGGTCTCGTAAAAATTTAAAAGTAATGACTGGTTCTCACAAGTGATGACTGGTCTCGAAAAATGGGTGCGGTCTCGAGAAGTAGATGATTGTCTCGAACAAGTAGTGATTGGTCTCGTACTGTAGTGACTGGTCTCGAACAAGTAGATAGTCTGACTTTTCTCGTACTAGTAGATAGATGGCCTCGAACAAGTAGATGATGTTGGCTCGAACAAGTAATGACTGGTCTTTCAAGTAGATGAACTGGTCTCGAACAAGTAGATGACTGGTCTCGAACAAGTAATGACTGGTCTTTACAAGTAGATGAGGGTTTCTCGTAAAAGTAGATTACTGATCTCGTACAATAGATGACTGGTCTCCAACAAGTAGAGGACTGGTCTCTTAACAAGTAATGACTCTCTGAACAATAGATGACTGGTCTCCGTGCTGTGCATAAATTGGTCTCGAACAAGCAGATGACTGGTCTCGTTCAAGTAAATGAATGTTCTCGAACAAGTAAAATAATTGGTCTCGTATATGTAGATGACTGCCCTCGAACAAATAGATGATTGGTCTCGAACAAGTAGATGACTGGTCTCGTATAAGTAAATGGCTGGTCTGGAACAAGTGGGTACTGGTCTCGAAAAGTAAGATGACTTCCTCTCGAACAAGTAGATGACTGGTCTCGTACTAGTAGTTTGACTGGCCCTCAAACCCAAGTAGAAGATTGTTCTCGTACATGAAGATGACTGCCATCGAACAAGTAGATGATTGGTCTCGACCAAGTAGATGACTGGTCTCGTATAAGTAAATGACTGGTCTCGAACAAGTAGATGATTGGTCTCGAACAAGTAGGTGACTGGTCTCGTACAAATGGATGACTGGTCTCAAACAAGAATAGATTTGTCCCCCAACAAGTAGATGTCTGGTCTGTTCAAGTAGATGACGGGTCTCGAAACAAGTAGATGACTGGTCTTGAACAAAACAAAAGTAAATGACTGGTCTCGTGCAAGTAGATGACTGGTCTCGTACATGTAGATGACTGATCTCGTACAAGTAGATGGCTGGTCTCGTACAGGTAGATGACTGGTCTCGTACAAATAGATGACTGGTCTCGTATATGTAGATGACTGGTCTCGTACATGTCGATGACTGATCTCGTACATGTAGATGACTGCTCTCGTACATGTAGATGAGTGGTCTCGTACAAACTTCTTACGTTCAGGATATAAATACGTTTACTTTTCTATGCACTGCTTAACAATTCTTAATACAATATTTTATCTTTCCTGGGCCGCACAGGCTTGGCATGAGACTGTACCATGGTAATATAGTCCCCAAGAACCACTTACAAGTCATATATGACAGACGGAGGTGTATGATAATGGTACTGTCACTCACAATATGAATTTGTGGTGCATAATAAGAGTATGAACCGGGGATGTTTAATAATTGTAATACCATTGACAGGATGGTAATCTATTAGCTGCAGAGGCCAGTCATTGACCTGACGAGGATCTAAACCATGTCAAATCTAAAGACTTCAAAATTTTGAAAGTCAGAATAGCTGACAGGTAAGTACTATAGAAGAAGGGGACCTCTTCATGGGGCTAATTACTATAGTAAAGAGGCTCTTGAACTAAGGAATTTGGCCTTTCAGTCTTCTTCTTCGGATCAAACCTAACTTCCCCCACTCCTCCCTTCCCCACCCATATCTTTCCCGTCCCACCTTTCCCATGCTACGTCCTCTCCCCATCCCTCCCTTCTCCTTCCTTTTCTTTCGTGACAGTCAGTTAGAAGCTTTTCTCACTTCTCTTCCCTTCCATGTTTTAAATACAGGTTCTCCCACTCATTTTCACCCTCTCACTCGAACTCTTTCTCTTGTCTATATCTTTCTATTTGTTCCTCGACTTTATTTGCCTGTGGATTTGGAAAAGGCGTATGACAGGGTGGATAGGGAAGCAATGTGGCAGATGTTGCAGGTGTATGGTATAGGAGGTAGGTTACTGAAAGCAGTGAAGAGTTTTTACGAGGATACTGAGGCTCCAGTTAGAGTATGCAGGAAAGAGGGAGATTATTTCCCAGTAAAAGTAAGCCTTAGACAAGGATGTGTGATGTCACCATGGTTGTTTAATATATTTATAGATGGGGTTGTAAGAGAAGTAAATGCGAGGGTCTTGGCAAGAGGCGTGGAGTTAAAAGATAAAGAATCACACATAAAGTGAGAGTTGTCACAGCTGCTCTTTGCTGATGACACTGTGCTCTTGGGAGATTCTGAAGAGAAGTTGCAGAGATTGGTGGATGAATCTGGTAGGGTATGTAAAAGAAGAAAATTAAAGGTGAATACAGGAAAGAGTAAGGTTTTGAGGATAACAAAAGATTAGGTGATGAAAGATTGGATATCGATTGGAGGGAGAGAGTATGGAGGAGGTGAATGTATTCAGATATTTGGGAGTGGACGTGTCAGCGGATGGGTCTATGAAAGATGAGGTGAATCATAGAACTGATGCGGGGGAAAAGGGTGAGCGGTGCACTTAGGAGTCTGTGGAAACAAAGAACTTTGTCCTTGGAGGCAAAGAGGGGATGTATGAGAGTATAGTTTTACCAACGCTCTTATAGGGTGTGAAGCATGGGTGATGAATGTTGCAGTGAGGAGAAGGCTGGAGGCGTGGAGATGTCATGTCTGAGGGCAATGTGTGGTGTGAATATAGCAGAGAATTGTAGTTCGAAAGTTAGGAGGAGGTGCGGGATTACCAAACTGTTGTCCAGAGGGCTGGGAAGGGTTTTTTGAGGTGGTTCAGACATTTTAGAGAGAATGGAGCGAAACAGAATGACTTCAAGAGTGTATCAGTCTGGAGTGGAGGGAAGGGGGGGGGGGGTAGGGGTCGGCTAGCAAAGGTTGGAGGGAGGGGGTAAAGGAGTTTTGTGTTGCGAGGGGCTTGGACTTCCAGCGGGCATGCGTGAGCGTGTTTGATAGGAGTGAATGGAGACAAATGGTTTTTAATACTTGACGTGCTGTTGGAGTGTGAGCAACGTAACATTTATGAAGGGATTCAGGGAAACCGGCAGGCCGGACTTAAGTCCTGGTCTCGTACATGTACGAGACCAGTGCCTGTACTCTGAAGGAGGGGTGTTAATGTTGCAGTTTAAAAACTGTAATGTAAAGCACCCTTCTGGCAAGACAGTGATGGAGTGAATGATGGTGAAAGTTTTTCTTTTTCGGGCCACCCTGCCTTGGTGGGAATCGGCCAGTATGTTAATAAAAAAAAATACTAGATTTACATAACAATGATCATTTTCCTCCTCTCCTTACTTGCTGTACATACTCTCATCCTCCTCGTAGCCCACATTGGCTACGAGGAGGTCCTTCTCCTTTGTCCCCTCCTGATGACCTGTTACAAATATTTACGACTTCTGTTTTAACTGCAGCTTCAAATACAATCACCCAAACCTCGAGTAGACACTCTCAGATATGTCTATCTTGCTAGACTCCTACTTGTGCAAACGCTGTACGTTTGAATCTTGCTACAATGCAACCTTTATCGTTATATTAGCACCACAGAGCGGCTCCTTTATTTTAATTAAGTGAGCGAGGACGGTTGGCCGACGTGCAGTCCGTAAAGCAAATATCACTTTTTGGCGGGATTGTGTTTCCACCGTCACTTCCACTTCCACTATGAGTGTAGTTTGTAAAAAAATAAAAAAATAAAAATTACGGAAAATGAGTGGCAGGTACTCTCCAGACGCGGCTCCCGTTCTTAAGGTAGCTGATTTCAGCATTGCAGACCCTGATGACGTTACCACAGCAAATGGAAATCATCTTGTCCGTATATCTCAGGGGCTCCATTTGTGTCCCTCGTTTCTTTCCTTAAAATCTGCCAGAGAATTAATACCTTCAGATTTTTCTTCTATCACAGAAGAGTCATATAATGTGCCTTTTTATGCTTCAAGAACTTGGGTCAACACTTTCCACTTCCCGCCCGGGTCCCCCAGCGGACCTGAGGGGCATCAAGTTTCAGCTTCATTTTTTTTACACCCCGGGGCCCTGAAGAAACCCGGGAATATACATGGAGAGGGTTTCGGGAGTAAAACCGCCCCCTCGCCCGGTCTTGAAACCTGGGCCATGTGGTGGACCAGGGTTTTGATCAACCAGGCGGGTTAATTTGCGGGGGGCCGCAGGGAAAACGGGATTTGGGTAACCCAATATTACATCCCCTTTAATCTTTCTAGACATAAAAAAGGGTTCCTCCTCGCGCCATAACAATTTGCCTATTTTCCCAAAGGGAAATTTTGGGGCCAGAATCCTTCCCCCCATCCATCCAGTGCCTTACAAGAGCAGTTTCCATTTTTTACTGAAACGTCTAGAAATAACTTTTCAGTGTGGTATTTAGAGACACCATTTTCCTTTTTCCACTCTTTCAATTTGGCTTTCGAATAGTTTAAACCCACTTTTAACCCATTCCCTCCGTTTTTAATACCACTTTTCGAAAACGGGCCCTTTTGCAAAACCACTTGGGTTACCCGCAGTCTTTTTATGTTCCCCCGAAAAAGCGTGAAAACTGGCGATATAGCACCCGGGGCCCAAGCTCCTTACCCCCTTGGGGGAAAAACCCCAAATTTTCCTAAAAATTTCTGTCTGAGAGACATTTTTCCCCTCCGGGGTTAAAAATTTATTTTTTTTTCCCTGACTACTTTCCATGCTGAAGGTTTTCCCCCTCAGGGGATGTTTTCCCCTTAGCACCTCTTTTTTCACTCGCAAACCATTGTTTTTGGCCTCTGTTCCCCTTAAAAATTTTTTGGGTTGTAAACTTTATTTTTAAGAATTTGCTATACTTGTGGGGGCGCTGACTGTCCCCCTAGTAGCAAAATCTCTCCAGAATGTTATCGACGAATTTCTAAACGGGGCCTTATTGTTTTAGGGTTTTAAAAAATTTTCCTATTCCCAAAACACATAAATTTAAACATCTGTTGCTCTAATGCCGCATTAAACCTATAGGGTTTTCCCAAAACCCCCCTCAACGACTACAGCCCATGTTTCTTTTTACCCTTACTGTTTGTTTGGGTTTGATGTACGGAAACCCCCCAGTTTGGGCCTCCTAAAAACAATTTTGTCATAGCCGCTGAACTTTTTTAAAAAATCCTTGTCATTTTTTTCTTGCGAGGTTGATAAACAAGCTTTCCTTCTATTTTTTTTGTTTTTTAATCCACCCGGCCGATTCCCCCCAAAGGGGGGGTGGCCCGAAAAAGAAAAACTTTCCCCATCATTCAAAAATCCATCACTGTCTTGCCAGAAGGGTGCTTTAAAACTACATTTTTTAAAACTGAAAACATTAAAAACCCCTCCTTAAAGAGTGCAGGCACTGTATTTCCCCAAACTCCAGCCCAAAAAGCCCCGGCCTCCCCCCCCCGGTTTCCCGAATCCCTTCATAAATGTTACTTTGCTCACACTCCCAACAGCACCCCAAGTTTTAAAAAAAACCATTTGTCTCCATTCACTCCTATCAAAAAAACGCTCACCCCAAGCCCTCCCGGAATCCAACCCCCCTCGCCAAAAAAAACCTCCTTTCCCCCCCTCCCCCCCCAACCCCCCCTAGGCCGACCCCAAACCCCCCCCTTTCCTTTTCCACTACAGACGATACACTCTTAAAAGTCATTCTGTTCGCTCCATTCTCTCTACATGTCCAAACCCAAACCCCCAAAAACCCCTTTCCTCAGCCCTCTGGCCCAACATTTTGGAAATTTCCCGCACCTCCTCCAAACTTCCAAACTACAAATTCCCCTGCATTTATTCACCCCAAACAGGGGGGCCCCGGAACAGGGACATCCCACTGCCCTCCAGCCTTCTCCTGTGCAACTTTCATCACCCTCGTTCAACCCATATAAAGCGTTGGTAAAACTATACCCCCCATACATTCCCCCTTTTTTCCCTCCAAGGACAAAGTTTTTTTGTCCCCCACAGACCCCCAAAAGGCACCACTCACCCTTTTTTCCCCCCCTCATCAATTCTATGTTCACCTCATCTTTCATAGACCCACCCCGTTTACACGCCCAAACCCCCAAATACTGAATACGTTCCCCTTTCCTCCATACTCTCTCCCTCCAATCTGATTTTAAATTTCTTTCCCTCACCTAATCCCTTTTTTTTTTTCCCCCCATAACCTTACCTTTTCCCGAAATTTACCTTTAATTTTCTTCTTTTGCACACCCTAAAACCCAAAATTTTAATTTCCCCCAATCTCCCCAGCTTCCTTCAGAATTTTCCCCAAAAGCACAGTGTCCCCACAAAGAGCAGCTGTGGGCAACTCCCCCCTTTTGGGGGTGTTTTTCTTTTTCTTTTAACCTTTCCCCGCCACTTTCCAAGACCCTTTGCATTTTCTTTTCCCTTTCAAAACCCCCTCTATAAATATATTTAAAAAACCACGGGGACATCACACATCCCCTTTTCTAAGGCCCACTTTTAAAGGGAAAAAATTTTTCCCCCTTTCCTACATTCTCCCAACTTGAGCCTCACTATCCTCGTAAAAACTCTTTACTCTTTCAGTAACCTACCTCCTATACCATACCTTTTCAACCTCTGCCCATTGGCCCCCCCCATCCACCCGTCCCTACGCCTTTTCCAAATCCATAAATGCCACAAAGACCTCTTTAGCCTTTTCTAAATACTGTTATCAAACTGCCCTAATCTTATCGAAACTTAATTTTTGGAGGGGCAGAAAAAATAAGGCCCCGTGGCCTCTTCCACAATTCTTTTTTTAAACTTGATCTTACTCATCACCCGGGGTTGTATTTTTGCCTAGGGCTTTTCGCTCCTTCCCCGGGCGAAAACCAAAATGCAGTGGCGAAAGTTCCCTTGTCCTCCAATATTTTTTTTCCCCTCTCATGACCTTTACGATCCTTCACATACAAGATAATAACGGACGATAGTAAGATCTTTTGTTTGATTTGTCGTGGTTTTTTTTAATCTGTCAATTTTTTCTCAGATTTTCCCCTCCTCTTTTTCTTCTCTTTTAGTTGCCCCCCTTTATGTGTTCATCCGGCTCTAACTTTTTCTCTTCCTCCTTGGAAGGTTCCGACAATTTGAGCAGTTCTTTTCCCCCCTGCTGTGGGGCGATAGCTTAAAAAACCCCACATTTTCTTTTTTGCTCCCTTTTTCCTTTTCCACTTCCAGTCCCCATTCTCTTGGGCCCCTGCAATTTGCCCCGAAGGTTCCAAATCCTCTGACATTTTAGGTTTTGCAGCAAATTTTTCCCCCGGGGCAGTATTATGCAACGTCATTTTTTTTGATCAGCTAAACATCCCTTCCCAAAACCCGAGCTATGTGCATTCCCATCGTTGTTATACGTATTGCATCCCCCGCCCACCTAGACATCTGGGAGAAATTTCAGACCTTTCCCTTTTGTGCTCTGCAGGCCATCCCCCAAAAAAATTTATTCTCCTTCCCTCCCCTCGTTTTTTCGTATACGCTTTGGTTGAGCTGGATTTCCAATACAAAGAAATCATTTTCTGCTGACTCCGGGGCATGGGGGATGTTCAGGGCATGAGGCAGACGGACCCCTGCTGGGAAAAGTCCCCCTGCTCATTTACTTCCTCATTTCTTTTAGGAGGGATTCCATTCTCAATTACTTTAACCCGTAATCTGTAAACAATTTTTGGGAGCCCGGGAGTAAAAAAATGGTAGCTGAGTTGAATTTTATAACAAAACGTATTCATTCAAAACCCTTTTTTAGGTTTCTGGGCTTAAACATCAATTCGAGTTTGGGGGGACCCAACCTTTCTAGTCTTTGTTCGGAAAACACTCTCCCAAAAAGGGGAAATATCCACGCCACTCTGTAAAACCCGCCCAAAACCCGTTTCCCGTTTTTCCAAAATACTGAAACTGTCCTGTTTAAACCCGCGAGGGAAGCAAATTCCCCCTCCGATGTCATCACCGTTCTAAACCCTTTCTTTATCGACCTCGCTGACAGCCCCACCTCTGAAGCAGACTCCCCTCCCTTTTACTTTTTTTTTCAGTAAAAGCTTTATTAATCCAGCTCTGATTATATTTTTCCCTTTAAGCTCCTCACTTTCCCTTACTGAACTCTGTCTCCTGCATATTCCTCAAACCAAACGCCGGGTCTTTTGGGTCATCACATATTACAGCTTTTTGCCCATCCCCGGGCCCCGTGGGGGCTCCCATTGGGCCCTTTTTGGGTTTTCTTTGTTTAATTGGGGAATAATAAAAAAATTTAATTTAAAAAAATACTAATAACTAATAATAAAATTAAAAACAATAAAAAAATAATAATAAAAAATAATAACAAAAATAAAAAATAAAATAATAATAATAAAAAAGAGAAAGGAAAAAATTAAAAAATTTTTTTTTTTTTTTTTGATGCTCCCCTCATGGTAAATCCCAAAGGTGTAATTCAGTTTTTTTTTTTTATCTTTAAGTTCGGCACCGCTATGGGAACTGACTTTGTTATCACTGTTGTCTCGGCATGAGAGGGCGAGTATTAAGATTGTCTCAGTTAAACACTTTAGGTTATCAACGCAAGTGATAAGTGAAACAATTTGCTGCTCATCTGTGTTTAGTAACAAAGTTGTAATTCGTATAATATAATTATTATTTGACGGTTCTTCATAAGATGTTCAGTGACTTTGTTTTATATAGTACTTTACTCACACACACACAAACACAGAAAGAAAACAACAGTCAGGCTGAGGAAGGAAGGAGGGAAGTTTACAAGCAACGACCTTGAAGTTTGTGAGGAGCTTAACACGAGTTTCAAAGAAGTATTCACAGTGGAGACAGAAAACTCCAGAAAGACGTAGAGGTGGGATACACTAACAAGCGCTGGGCACGATATATATACAACCGAAGAGGAGGTTAATAGGCTGCTAAGCGAACTAGATACCTCAGAGGCGATGGAGCCGGATAACATCTCTCCATGGGCCCTGAGCGAGGGAGCAGAGGCGCTGTGTGTACCACTAACAACAATCTTCAACACGTCTATTGAAACATCGCGACTACCTGAGGTATGGAAGACAGCAAATGTAGTCCCAGTTTTTAAAGAACGGCAGAAATAACAGGAAAAGTACTACAAAGGATCAGGAAATATCTAACAAGAACACAAGTGATGGTCGGTGATGGGGAGATGTAATGAGCGTATATGACAAGTGGGGTTCCACATGGATCAATCCTAGGGTTGCTGTTGTTTCCTGTATACTGTATGTAAATGTCATGACAAAACACAGAGTCAGAGGTATCCCTGTTCGAAGAATATGTTAAACTAATGAGCAGAATACAAACATATGAGGACAATAAAGGCTACAAAAGGATCTGAACAAACTTCAGGCCTAGTCTGACAAATGGCTTTTTGGAGTTTAACCCCAGCAAGTGTAAAGTTATGAAGCCTAGGGAAGAGCAGAGAAAACCAAATACGGAGTACAGGGTCGGAAAAAAAAAGCCTGCAAACATTACTCAAGGAAAAGGAACTTGAGATGAGTATCATACAGAGCATATACGCTAAGGAGCACATCAACCAATTAAACTGCTGCAGCAAATGCACGTCTGACAAATATAAGAATAGCGTTTCAACATCTTAGAAAAGAGTCATTCATGGCACTGTACAACGTGCACTTCAGGCCAATATTAAAGTACGCATCGCAAGTATAGTACATCACCTGGTCAAACACATCTAGTAATTGTAGAGAGTGCAAAGGTTTGCAACAAGACTAGTTCCAGACCTAAAAGGCATATGCTTTGAGGAGAGTGAACCTGATGACACAGGAGGACAAAAGGACTAGGTGGTTAGGATAACGATGTACAAAATACTGACTGAAATTGACAGGGAAAACAGAAGCAAGAGGATACAACTGCATGTTGGAAATTCAGATGAGTCATAGCAATGACTGGAAACATTTTCTCACCCTTCGAGATGCCAAGAAGTGGAACTTTGCAGGGAGTGAGGTGGTAGATGTGTAATGATGTGTTTTTGTAGATAGGTGGCTTTAACTGCTGTAGTAGATAACATGGAGGTTACATACACACCCGAAGAGTAGATATTTGGCTTTATTCCATCAAATTGGTACACCAGGCAATCATCTGTTGAGGGCAGCCAGGAGCTAGTCCTTGGGGGTAGATGTTACTTCAAGGTCAGGTAGTAGCAGAGTGAGACAGAGGACAGGCAGGGAGGGTAGACCTTGATGCCTGTCATCTGGTGGGCACTTTAGAAACTAGGTTTAAGGCTAGCAATTCCCCCTAGCAGGAGGCATGTGAAGAGGTGGGTAGACATACTGTCTACTGATGCGGGATCCATACATAGCTTGAAGAAGTATAACAAGGCTCTTGTAGTGAGAGTAGACAGTGGACCTAGTAGTGGCCAGTGCAGAGATTGGGCCAGGAGCTGTGGTTTGACCCCTGCAACCACTTATAAGAGAGTTCTTCCTATTCAGCAAGTTTGGCTTATTAGGAACGACACACACACACACACACACACACACACACACACACACACATATCATGTGGGGTTCGAACACGTGGATAGGGTAAAGAAATACTCACGTAGGCTGGTAGTACGTATATTACGGATAGTGTGGGAAGCGCCAAACAGCCGTGACCTGCCTCCTTGCTCTCACTCGTAAGACTGACTAACCCCAGTACCCATATGTGAGGGGGTGTTTGAAATACTGCTGTGGTCAGCAGCAATATGAATACAGACAGTGATTCACGCAGAGATGGTTGGTAGAGAGTCATCTACTGGTACACTGGTTACTGGTAACTGGTACTACTACTGAGAGCTCGGCGACGCTAACGTATGTCGTCCCGACATACAACTAATACAAACTAGAGATGGCAGGTATACGGCTTGGGCTGATTAATTATAACAATGTCAAAGTACACAACAATTGAATCATTATAAACATAATAAGTAAGAACATTGGTTTGGAAGCTTATTGTACATGAAACTGTAATGCAATACAATGTTATTATATAGACCACAAATATCATCGAATGTGAAATAACTCAAACGTTGAGTTTAAACACGTAGCAGTGATAAAAAAAATTTGATTGATCCGATCTGTATTCATGTGATACTATGGATTCTGATGGAAGGAATATATACAAGAAAGAAGTGTTTAACAGAAAGGCAGATTCGGTGCAATCAAATCTAGACTGTTAACTCTAAGTCATTCAGAGAAGGAACGTGAACACTAAAAAAATTTCCTTGGATTACTGATAAGTGTGGATAATGTAATTATTCATCTTTACAGGTTTCATTGTACATCTTTTAACCCCTGATAAGACTCTGCTAGGGGGAGAGATTGACATATGCAGAATGGGTGTCATCTCTGGGAGGATCATCAAACTCTGTAGAATCAGGTAACTGCGACATGTGTATTTGAGGCAAATCTGAATTGGTAGTTACAAATGATACTTGTAGGATTTTTACAATGACTGTTCGTGTACGTAGGGCAAATAACGTATCACATTCAGGTTGATCGTCTGACTGAGTATCAGAGGAAGAGAGTACATGGCATCGGAGGATGGTCAGAGTTCTGTTCTCATTAGTACTGGTGGTTGAAACATCATTATCATCACATACTAACTTCATATGATATAAAATGCAATTTTTGTATCTGTACCAGTACTATTTTCCTCTAACTTTACTTATTACACGTGTTATGTTCAACTACTCGATAAGGACCAACAAAACTTTTGATCAAGCTTTGGCATTGCAGACGTTTTGTTAAAGTTAAGTCAGCCATAACTCTGGAACTCTTGATTGGGATTGGCTTTGCTCGAGTGTTTGAGACTCTTGTTAAATATATGTTGTTGATTTATCGAAGTGTTTCACAGATTTCTTCTAAAACACTTTGAGCCTAAGTGGTACGTGTTGTTATTGAAATTTCAGGCGTTGTAATTTGGTTTCGGATTTCGGAATATAACCAAACCATAAGGCTAACGTTTATCTACACGTACAATGCATAATGTGGAGTGTCACTATAGAAACATTGTAAGCAGATTTATAGCACCCCCCAACTGCACATCAGGTATGACTTTATCCAAAGTTCTCACTGTTGGGATGATAGTGGCTCTCAAGACATCAAGTACTTTCTTATTGGTTCGTTCCGCAAACCCATTGCTGGATGGTTGATGAGGAACAATGGTGGATTTAGAGATCTTGTATAACAAGGTGCACAAATTTTCAGAATCTCATTACAGAATTCACCTCCATGCTTGTATCTTGTTTTACGCTAGGAGTTAGGGGTGGTATGCCCTGCCAGATAATGCTTTTTTTAAACGCTTTAGTACTGTCTCAGGCTGTCTTATATCGCATTAGGAACTAACTCACAATATTCTGGTGCAAATGGTTACCAATAACACACAGATGTTTTTAGGCCTTGGAGGGAAACATTGGAAATTAGTTAACAAATTCTAGCGCAAATCTTCTCCCACGTGTCGCGCTTGTAGTTGGATATTACACCTTGGATTGGATTTAAGCGGCCATTAGCATTAACTTTATGTTGCATGCAGACATACGATATATCAGTTGCCATACGAGGCCAAAAGTATTTCATTCTGGCTTTGATTTTAATGAACGATCCATACCAGGGTGTGCAACACTGGTTACATCGTGAACTAGCTTGTAAGGCTACATTTACTAGTGACTGTGAATCATTACTACTGGTTATACTCCGCTGTTCTGCTAGGTAAGTAGCCAACTCGCGTCTTGTTCGATACAGTAATTATTGGTTCATGGGAAAATTTCACTCTGATGGGTGCTGGTGGTTCACGCAGTAAGAAATTAGATCTTCTGGAGCAGATCGAATCTCACAGCTCTAGACCACACTGGAATCTTTTTCGATGAGCATTCTTTACATCTTCAGCACTAAAATGGATGGGTCTGCAGTTAACTTAATAACATGTCGCGATAACGCATCGGCGACTACGCATTTGACTTGCCAGGTAAGTTGTTCAAAGGTGGGATTGAAACTCTAGGGATAGTCATGGTCCATCTGGATACCTTGCAGGTAGGATTCGTTTGTTCTGGTAATATAAAAGGTATCAGTTGGAGCATGTTTTGTCAAGAATGAAAAGAGTACTGATAATAATGTCTCGGTAGTGCTTAAAGACCATTGTACTATTGCTATAGCTTTTGCCTCAGTTACTGTAATAATAGTTAAGCCTATTGTTAAGGAATTCGGACTAGCAAATGCAACTGCGTTGGTAATTGCCATCGGTCTTCTGACGCTAGTACGGCGCCTATTGCCAATTGAAAACTAAGAATCAGTTGTCAGAGATAGAAGGGCTTTGAAAAATGCTGGAAATTTCAAAATTGGAGCAGATGTTAGTTTATCTTTTAGAGTTTGGAGAATGCTCTTCTCTTGGACGGTAAGAGGTCACAAACTAAAAGGAGCATGCTTTACTTAAGCAACTTCATTTAGAGGGGCTGCTATGGATGAAGAAATTGGAAATGAAAGATCTATAAAACCTGCTAATGCCACAAAGGATCTTTACAGCAATCAGCCAGTTTTGGGAGTTGTGGGGAAAATTTAGTACTGCAGTTAACTTTAGCTTTGGTCAGTCGTAGCACCTCTAGCGATTGAACTACGTGACCAGAAAAAAAAACTTAATTTCTGATCTGAAATAATTGACATTTAGGAAGTTTGATTCTTTAAATTGGCTCTTCAAGCTTACTCAAGTACTACATCAAGTCTTTTCAAGTGTGTATCCACGGTCTTTAGACATGACGATTACGGTCATCTAAGTAGCAAAATAAGTGCATAACCTTGAGACCTCATAAAGATATTAGTCATGAGCCTTGATGAACGTGATAGGGAGAGTATCGTAATCAGCCAAACGCCATACGGAGGAAGTGATTAATGACCTGTTGTAGTGGAAGAATGCAGTTTGCTCTTTCTGTCCTCGTGAGAGAGGATTGCCAAAACCTTGTAACTTAAACCAGGGTTTTGAAAGACTTTAGTTATCTCCTGATGTTACGTAAAAGTTCACCCAGTACAGGTGAGTGGGAAGCGAGTATGGATAATAGTATTTCGCATTTACTTCATAATGTCAATCACTGGGCGCCATAGTACCATACCTTCTTAGGTACTAGGATCAAAGGGTGCATTCCAGGTGAATTGCTAGGTGCAATAAATAAATAAAAAGACTCCATCATCATAGCAATTTGATTTATTCAATTTTCTGCGACAGCAGAACTTGTGAATGAGGGCATTCTGTACGGGCTGGTATGTAGATAGGTCTAAGTACCAGGTTTACGCATGTAGGAATACGGATGGGGACAATAAGTTCGTTTATACCCATCTTACACCTTGGTAAGGTCAATGGCTTTATGGACGTTTGTTCAACAGAGTAACAAACCTTGACTTCATCTGGGGAAGGTCAGTGGGAGCTAAGTCTTGTTCCTCCTCAACTGGTGGAACTGATTGATACAGTGTGAAGTGGATGAGGTGCCTCCCCGGTAGAAAATGATGTGTAGAATGCACCGACCACTGGTCATGGTGACTATACTCTTCCTCTACCATGAAACAGGGTAAGGATTGTGACAAGGGTAGCAAGATTGGTAATTTGATCTGAGATGAACACTGTCGAGCCTGAAGTGTTTGGCTAGGAAGAAATGGTTTATCTTTCTCTTACAAACATGTAAGGATGGTTCAACTCGCTAACTATGACCTTTACTTTGCAAAAGAATTCACTGTCAAACTTAGGAACGGTTATCACTCTCTGGAACACTAGGAAACAACAACAGACACTCTAGTGAGGACACTAAGCTGCGACAGAAACAGTCTTTTGCAGACCGGCATGTGACCATCAACATAGAGTTGGCATTACTAGTTGCATGTAATTGTTTCGACAAGGCGTCCCCTGTGGAGAAACTACTACTTGAACTTAGCTGACATTCAGGGATAGGTCAGCATCAAGGTAGTCAGTCAGAGCGTCCTCGCGACATTGATGGACTAACTGGACCACTATCTTGCAAGGTCTGATGTTGCAGGAAAACAGACAGGAGTGAAGGATCCATCGTGACTCACTGAACGCTTGGGTATAGCTACTGGAAATATGCTCTTGCCTTGTAGGATTAATTCGACATGTCGTACTCTGCGGCAGTATGCAGATCTCGGGATCCAGAGCTTGGGTAAAACCCCAGAAATGGTACGATCAAGTCATCAATTTGGAGCTGCCATCGATAAGGGTTTCGAGCATCATTGCGTTAAGTCTCACTGGAAGGCTATAATCCCAGTAGAAAGGTCACCAGGGAAGTATTGGTCGAGACAACATGGAAGGGAAGCAGTGAAGTTCTCTATACCTTGGATAGAAAAAGTTAGGGAAGTCCGACCTCGCGCACAGCAGGTGAAACCAGCTACTCCACTACGGGAGGACACATGAGTCGGTTCTACGAGAAGGTCATGTTCGTAAATGCTTATCATTAAACAAACTAGGACCTAAAAATATTGACTTGCGCACCAGAAGTCCATGAAAAAAGATCGAGGCCGCATTATGCAACTGATGCTTGCTCACTATAGGGCCCTATGGTTGCATTGGAAAGTCATGTGCAACAGCATAGGCGGATTGTCATCTGAAAAGATGTTTCTACTTCATCCCAAAAATCATCTATCGTCAGAGACATTGGAAGCAAATATCTCAACAGATTGTCATTCTCGAGACTGCTTAAGGCTTCAAGAAGGATTGTGATGAACGGGGATGGTGTACTATGTATCACCTACTGTCTCTTGGGACAGTTTGGATACTGGGAGCGCTCGAAATTCCACCGCGAATTGGAAGAATGAGCCTGGTTCTGGTTAGTTTGAGAACCACGACGTCTCGTTTCCTATACGGGTTCTGCGGTTGGAACGGCCTACGGGTATGGACCTAGAGTGACTGAAGGTTTGTAGAGAGGCATTGCACTCAGATGTGTCAGTCATACTGTATTTATGAATTAGTACAGTAGGGAAGATCTGAATGGTACTATATCAGTAGACGCCTCTTAAGGGCTAACTATCAGGCCAATTAATGGCAATTATGGCCACGGAAAGGAAACACATGTTGTAACAGAAAGTCCGCTGACTATGGGTACTGAATGTACTATGATACTACGAGGTTATAACGACTCTGTACACGTAGGGTCCTTGGTGATCTCTGTGAATGGTTGACGACACGATTAGTCGCTGTGGCGCTAAACAATAGGTGTGCAGGACTGTGGCATATGTGTGAAATTACTTTTGCTTACATGGGAAAGTACCATGGGGGCTAAATAGGAATATGGGAACGCACATGATTAGGGCTGTAAGTGGTCTTATCCATCGTCACAGTTGGAGGAATTAGGCCTATAGCACACACGGAAGAAGGGTTGGCATTACAATAGTTCTTTAATTGTTCCAAAAGTGGCCTAATTTTGCAAACGGTTCTATGAATAGTTTAAAATCGTCAGGGACAAACGTGAGGAACTGGAAAGCATTGATAAATGATGATAAAAGTTTGTCTAATCTAACAGCAAAATGCCACTCAACGATCTTTAGTCCATTGGGTGTTGTGCTTTCACAAGTTCCCGAAAAGAACGAGACATTTATGGATCAGCTGTTTTTACTGGTAGAGGAAAAGAAAGAATCAGTTCTTCATATTGTGGTCCACTAAGTAAGATTTGAAGTCTCGCAGATCAAAGGAGATCAACAACGAGACAGCAGCAGGGGATTGTGAAGAGCTTCTTTCGCAAGTCTCGATAAGAACTATCCTCAGAAGGAGGACTTAATAGCATTTAGCACGAAGCGGAATGGCTAGTAAAACCATGCTTCAAGGACTTATGTACATGGCCATTGGGATTAAAGGGTACACACATCAAGGGAATCACGAGTATAAAGAGCTTTGTATCTCAGTGTCTGGGTCCGGTCTGTCAGTCGCTAGAACTGTGAGGACTGATGACAGCAGCAGCAGGTAGCCTGGAGAGGTCTGAGTGTCGAAGTTCAATAAAATATCACTTGACGGTATGTGAGACATTACATGGCAAAGAAGGTTGCACGTGAACAAATAAGGCAAAATTAAAGACCAATAAAAATCATACAAAATGCTAAATTGAAATAAAAGACGATCAACTGAATTCTCGCAGAAGTGAATAAAAAAAATGTCTAAGAAAACACTGCAAGAGGAAGGACAAATCCAATGTAAAGGACTGCTGGACAAGATAAAAAAATACATTGAAATTTACAAGTAAAAAATAGTACTGGAGGCTGATTAATGCAATATTGAGCTGTCTGTTACTCTTGCTAAATAAGAAATTAATTAATAAAATTTGAAATCAATGTTAAAAGTATAAAATAAGAATTATAAAATTGTAGTGCAACGAGAGTTAACTGGGAAATTTCAAATATTTTCTAAGATGCATAAAACAAAAATTAAAATATAATGCAAAGACAACTCAGGAAATTAATAAAATGAAAATCATGATGCAATAATGCACTGAGTATAAGTAATGCATAAAATATCAGTAAAGAAAAATAATCACTGCAGAACAAGGTTCAATCAAATAATTCACTGCCAGAACAAGTGTACAAAATTAAGGTGTAGAAATAATCACTGCAATAATAAAGTCTCATGTGGAAAACTCTGGTCTGTAAAATAATAAAAATAGAAATTATGTGAGAAAAATACTGATTGAACACTTAACTCTTAATTTGTAGTGATTAGATCAAAACAATTTACTCTAAACAGAGATAATGAAAACCTTTAACATTAAAGTAATTGAAATTACATCAAGAGTGAATTTGTTCAATTGAAATTAAAAATTATGATTAAAAAATAAAACAAGGACAAAACGAAGTGTAGCACTTAAAGTGGCAGGGCACACAACACTTAATAACGTATTCATTAATTTTTTAGTATATTTCTTACAACAAAATTTGTGTGACTGATAGGACAAAAAATTTGCTGGCAAAAATAATGGTCATCAGTTTGCGAAGAAAATTCAGGGAATGAGACACTGCTGCATACGAGGAAAAAGGTACAATAGAAATAAAATGGATAATTTGGTATTAATGGGTGAATATCACTGCATGAAATACAAATGACAATTATGGAAGAATACAATGCTGAAAAGAATACAATAAAAAAAATGAATCACATCACACACGAGTGACTGACTGGTACACTACACACTAATTCTTACTACCAGAAGAGAGTAGCAATAAAAAATAACACAGATTAAAAAACTAAATATAAGATGAGCGATAAACACTGAAAAATATTGAAATAAAAAAATGAGTCAAAGAAACACAGAGTCTTCACTGAAACACAAGGCATAAGAGTACACAAGAATTCACTATAAATGTCTCACACACGCAAATGTCTTTTAATGCAGAAAAATGTCGCTAAACAGTATAATTATCACTGGAGTCTGTGGTTGTAGACAGGTCAAGGCGGCATAGAGGTGTGATAGGGGAGAAGTCAGTTTTACTGGCTTAGTGAGGTTGATATGAATGTAGCGCCTCCCGAACAGCTTTCAGCAATAACTCACGCGCATTTCTGTCGTCAGTGATAGAACTGCGCTTTCTCGGGTGAACTCACATTAAATGGCCTTTATCGGCGTTGGATCGCTAGCTACAATCTCTTGATGTCCATTTCTGTGAGCAAAAACAAGTATTTAGGACCCCGGTACAAGGAGTGGCTTGCAAACTAGCGAACAAGGTAGATGAAGGTGGAGTGGCTGAGTGTCGTTTTCACGTGGGGGGTGGCGGGTGGGGGGGTGGGGTAGGCAACTAGAATGGACCTGTGCTCTCTACACTGCCTCACGCAGATTTCTCACCTCTCACGAAAGGTTGCTTGTAAGGCCACTCTTATGCCACGGGGATGGTAAAGAAACTCTTAATCCAACTGGGGCACAAAGCGATAATGAAACAATACTCAGGGGAACGGTGGCTTAACCTTCCTCTCTAAATGGGTTTGAAGCTGGGTTGGTATGGTTTAAACCCACGAGAATGCTGACTGGAAGACGGTAACGATACACAGCATAAAGGAGGGTGGATGACAGGAGCGGGGCTGGAGTACTGAGGCAGGCTGACTGGGTTCACTTCCACATCTGGCTTACTGGACTGGCTTAATTCAAAATCCGGTAACCCCCCTCGGGAGATAAAAAATTGCACACGAAAACTAAGCCAGGAAGCTTGAAAACGGCTGCAACGGCTTGGGGACAGGGTGGGGGGTTGTGAGGGGAGCGAGTAGCTGGAGATGGGGAGACGGTTAACCTTTTAAACCCCGGGGTACTCACAAACAGTCTTCTAACGTTTAAAACCCCTTTAAAAAAGTTTAAAAATCCCGCTCATCCCACCCCTGCCCCATTTTCAGTGGGGTTCAAAACACGTGGATAGGGTAAAGAAATTTAGTAGGTGGTAGTGGGGGTTAAAATTCGGATTGGGGGAAGCCCAAAAAGCCGTGACCTCCCCCTTTGCTCTCACTCGTAAGATGACAAACCCCCTACCCATATGTGAGGGGGTGTTTGAAAATGCTGCTGTGGCAGCAGCTTTGAATACAGACAGTGATTACGCAGAGACGGTTGGTATGAGCCACTATGGTACATTTACTGGTAACGGACTACTACGAGAACACACACACACACCACACAACAAAAATATATATATATATATAATATATATATATATAATATATATATATAATATATATAATAAAATATATATAATATTTTTTTGGTGTGCCGAATAAGAAAAAATTGCGATCTTGGCTTAATTGCAATGCTCATTTTGCCATATGGACAAGTAAAAATTTGGTATGCAAAAATATCGTAAAATCATTCTGAACTAACGAAAAAAAAAAATTTGGGATTGTGTTTGTTTAATTTAAATTATTTAAAAAATCTAAAATAATTTTTGGGTTGGGCTAAAAAAAATTGTTCTTGTTATAAAAAGGGTTGGTAAGTTTTCAAAGTTCCTTTGTGCAAAAATTAAAAATTTTTAATAAACATTAATGAAAAAAAATTATCTTTTAAAAATTAAGAAAAATTTTTTTAAGGCTTTTTTTTAAAATAAGTTTTGCTAATTGACCTTTTTTCCCTATTCCACGAAATTATAAAAATATATTTTTAAAATATTATTTATTTAATTTATATATATATATATATATTTATTTATATATATAAATATTATTTAAATTAAAATATTTATTATAAATTTTTTATGTTAAATAAATACAGTGACCCTCAACTAACGGGGCATTAAGTAACGGCAAAAATTAAAAACCCAAAGACGTTTGTCCCGAACGTGTCGATGTGCCCGAGTTCGGCCTGAGCAGGCCCAGCCCCTCCAGAGTCATTTTGCCATTGTTTCAAGCTTTGCGGTCGGTTTTATGTGGCCTCCCTATATTTTGGATTATTCCATTATTTCTAATGCTTGTAACTGCTAAAAAAAGCCTCCATTTGGGCCCCAAAAAAGTTTTAGGCCAAGCCTGTGTTTTAAAAAGGTGAGAATTACATGGGAAATGAAGAAATAGATCATTAAAAAAATACGGGTGGAGTGTTATGGCTGAGTTGGGGGAAGGGAATACAACAAATCACATTAACCTAGTACTACTTGGGGAAAAGACAGGCAATAAAGGAAGCTGGTTTGGGAAAGGTTCAAAATATGTTTTTTAGAACGGGACCAAAATTTTGAAAATTTGAAAAGACTGTTTTTGATATGGATAAAAAAAACAATTACAGGTGATAGTGTTTCTCTCTTAATTTGTGAAAAAGCAAGGGAAATTGTATGATGATCCATTAAGAAAATGCCTCAAATGTGCTGCTGCTCCGTTTTTTTAAGGCCAGCAAAGGCTGGTTTGAGAGATTTAAATTCGAGTGGGTTTTACATGTGGTTTAAACATGGTGAGGCAGCCAGTTCAGACAAAAATCGGCGAAAAATATGTGAAGGACTTTAAGGAATAATAGAGATGAAAAAACCCAAAAACCCAACAAGTTTTAATTGTGACAAAAAAGGCCCGTTTTGGGAGGGAAAAGCCAAACGGACCTAATTTCAGGAGGGAAAAAAGGGAATCCCAGGACACAAGCCTTGAAAGACAGGCTGACATTAATGTTGTGTAATAATGGTAGTGGTGATTTTAAAATGAAGCCTTTTTTGGGGGTTCACTCTGAAGCTCCCAGAGTGTTAGGAAAAAAAAATTTGTCAAGGTAATTTTTGGGGTCTGTGGGGATCA
>NC_069430.1:2814857-2846427 GCF_026875155.1 Cherax quadricarinatus
GAAAATTTAAAACGTATGAACCCCCTTTGGTGAGGAACGGTGCCATTCCTGACATGTCTGAGAGGTAGTGGCTGGTGTCATCACACTACCATACTCTGAGGAAAACTTCCCCTCATTCCTCCTGTTACTCTTCTAACATTGCATAGCTCCTGATGATGCAGAGACTTGAGCTGAAGGTTTTAATCCATCATAGCTTACTTGGATTATATCAGGAGGGTATTCCGAGGGTCAACGACCCCGTGGCCTGGTCTATGACCAGGCCTCACGGTGAATCAGGACCCGATCAACCAGGCTATTACTGCTGGCCGCACGCAAATCAATGTACGAACCACACCCCGGTTGGTCAGGTACTAACTTTAGATGCCAGTCCACCTTCCTCATGAAGACAGTTAGTTTAATATGTTTATTATGCACCCCATATCCATCCTGTGGGCGATAGTCAAAAGATTACTGAGGTACATAATTGGTCCAGGGACTGGACTCCAAAGTTTTGATAGCTGAGCAAGTTACAGAGGTAATGAACTCACAATTTACAAAGGTAATGAACTCCAGGTAGGTCTGGTCACAATCATGACAAGTTACAAAGGTATTTACAGATTACAGAGGTACGTAATGGGTCCAGGGACTGGGCCCCCAAAGTTTTGATAGCTGAACTAGGTACAAAGGTAATGAGACAGCCAGGGGTCTACTGGTAATCCCCCTTATGTATGCTGGGAGGCAGCTGAACAGTCTTGGGCCCCTGACACTTAATGTATTGTCTTTCAGTGTACTCATGGCTCCCCTTCTTGTCACTTGGGAGGATGTTGCATCTCCTGCCGAGGCTTTTGATTTCATAGGGAGTGATTTCCATGTGCAGATTCGGGACTAATCCCTCTCGGATTTTCCTAGTGTATATTATCATGTATCTCGCCTGCATTCCAAAAAGTACAGGTCTAGGAACTCCAACCATTCCCAATAATTTAGGTGTTTTATTGTACTTATACGTGTAATGAAAGTTCTCTGTACATTCTCCAGGTCTGCGATTTCGCCTGCCTTGAAAGGGGCTGTTAGTGTACTGCAGTATTCCAGCCCAGAGAGAACAAATGATTTGAAGAGAATCATCATTGGCTTGGCCTCCCTAGTTTTGAAGTTTCTCATTATCCATCCTATCATCTTCCTATCAGATGTGGCAGATACATTGTTGTGATCTTTGAAAGTGAGAATCTCTGACATTAGTATTCTGTGGAAATTATTTAATTTCCGAAGCTATAGTGCCTAATAAGTGTTTAATGTGTTGATTTGGGTCAAAATGTATTTGTATTTTGAATAGAACCAACCGGGTTCACCCTGCACCTGCGCGGATGTGCGGGGGGGACAGGTCGACTCAGGGCAGGGGTTGGCGGTGGTGTTTTGAATGTAGTGAGGAGGTTGTGAAAACATGGGATCAGGAAATTGGCGTTCACTGCGGCCTAAGGATTAAAATAGGCCTCACTTCCAATAGGAATTTAACAGTTCCTGGTAAAATGGGGAAGGTTTTACGTGACCCCCATAATAAAGGGTAAAATGGTGGTAATAGAGGACCGGGGGTGACGGTGCCCCGCAAAAATGTGTCCGGGGAAATTACCCGTGGTTAATCCTCACTCATGGGTCTCAGATCTTAAGGGTGACCTCAAATGTGTATAATAATTATAGACATTAAATCGTTTTGGAATTGTAATGTAATCAGTATAATAACACTAAGAAAGGGAATCGTTGAAGTGATTGAGCTCCCATTCCAGAGTGTGTGTGCACATTTTTTACCTCGTTGTTCCTGTCTCGAGGATACTGAATTTTTTATGGAGTCCGACTTCTAAACCGGGAAAAACCCAAAGGGTACCTCATCCTGCTGGAAAAAGAACTGGTCATTTAACAGGACATCGAAAATAGATGGTAAAAGGAGGAAATAAGGAGCATCAATCACCCCTTTAAGTAACCTTTTTTTTATAGCAGATGATACTGGCCATTAGGTATGTTTAATTTGGGATGGGTTAGGGGGATCCGCAAAAGTGACCACAAGAATATTGGAAAGTGGTGGGATTAGTACAAGTTTTTTTCCCCTAGATGGTATATCCATTGAACCCCCCCCCCCCCTTCATTCGTTACACAAATATAATCTATACAGTCCAAAATTTAAATTAGAGCACCGTACTTGAGGGTGCACCCAAATTTTATACTGGTCTCGGATAGATTGGATAAGTTTGTGGGGGTCGGGGGGCCACTGCAGTGCCCAGAGGGGGTTTAAATTTTTTCTCACATGTTAAGGGGGTGCTGCGGAAACAATATTTTTTTGGGGTCCCCCAATGAGTTTACTCGTTTTTTGTAATGTTGAGGGTTAGTACAGGTAATCCCCCCTATAAAATTTTCCATACTGCCCGTTTCCCTTCCCCTAAAACCGGATGCAATGGGAAAAAATTTTAAATGAATTTAAATTTACTTAAAAATTAAGTGACTGATTGAAGAAATTTGGGTATAGGGGTTACACTTTTAATGGCGGGGGTGGATGAAAATTTTAGAAAATTAATTTACTAGCGCATGGGTGGCTAGGATTTTTAAAAGGAAAAGTGAAAGAATTACTCTCATAAGGTGTCTACTTAATTTGTAAAATTTGGGATTTTTTAAATTCCCTAACCCTGGGGGGGGTCTGAAGAGTTAGTGTGGCTGGCAAGTCCATGGATGCCAAAACCCAAAGAAAGGTCATACAAGTGGGAAGGGCAGGGTTTAAATATAAAACAATTTGTATGGAGTTAAGGGGACAAGAAACGGTAAACCCGATGAATTAAATTTTACACCTAATGTTTAGAAAATAGATGAATCATATAAATTGTGGTAAAGGACTGTGAGAGTTATCTTTGGTGAGTGCGGATATGCTGAAAGGGGCGGCTGCTGGATAAATATTATGAAGGGAGGAAAACATCTGTCCTGCAAAACTAAGGTTTGGAGAAGGTAAAGGGGTTTGTAAACAATGTTTTGGGTAAAACCAGTAAGGAAAATCGGGGTTTGTCTAAAAAAAACCTCCCAGAATTATGCATGCCTGTGTTTAACCCGGGGAAAACGGGAGAAGTTTTTGGTCTTCTTTAAAGCAGTCGTACATGTAGGAGTAAATTTTGAAAGGGTTTTTACCAAATTAGCATTTAAAGGGACAAGAAGGGGAGGGGTAGTTCTCATAAAAGCACCCCAAAGCAGATACTCCATAGGGGCGGGGGGCTTTTTGGGGGTCATTAGGGAAAACTTGGAGCAAATTGGCTGGATCTAGTGTAATTGGCTATTTAAAGACCCCAGACCCAAAAACCCAATGGCTTACAGCAATTTGGATCAAACAGAAAGCACTTTAAGCCCTTTGGTTTAAAAAAATTGATCTGGTTGTTGAGTCCTTGTTTCAGAAAAAATTGAACACAAGACAGTAGAGTGGCTATCAAACAGAATCACAAGGGTTACTTGGGGTTGGAAGAAAAAAAGAGGGCCTGAGGAGCAAATTGGCCCAAAAAAGCGACCAGCCAACCCATTACCTCTGGGGAATCCCCGTCACAGACGCTAGGCACTGTCAAGTTCCACAAAAGGGAAATTTTACCCAATATCAATAATCATAAGTCACCTAAAAGGGGTTCTGGGCACATATCAAGTGCGGGGGCCAAAAATAGGGGTTTTACATAAAAAGCAAGAGGGGGAAGTCCCACAAAAAAAGGTCCCCCAGTTAAAAGAGGTAGGCAAAGAAAGGAGATTTTGTATTTTTCTCAACGGTCCCATTTCTCTAAAAAACGAAATGCCTTAATTCAGGGATGTTAAAGTGGAAAGTTTGGGAAGAGTTTGCTGTGTTCAGGTGTCTAGGAAATCAAAGAAGGGATTTGCCGTGCAAACTTGACTTTGTTATCAGTGTAAAAAGGGGAAAGACCCCCAAATATATGGAAGGGGGGATTAATCGTAATGATGGTAAAATAGTATGATAGTGATGATAACCCGGAACAACTTACCCCAACGTAAAGATTGCGCTAATGTGGGTAATGATGGGCCTAGCTGAGGTCTTTCCCTGTGTTGGATGTGGTGATTTAAATGATAAACGGGTAAATCCAAACTGAAAAGCATTACGGGATCAGGGGATACAACAACCTTCATAAAATGTAAATTGCCTTAATGGGATAAAGGTACAAATGGGAGATGTTTATATAAAGTTATCTGTTTCTCTCGAATAAAAAGGCCCAGTCATACCACTATTTATGTAACTGTCGGCGGGCAAGAGAGAAAACGTATTAATGCCGTAATTGTGGATAGGCCCCAGAAAAATATCTGCAATAGGGCTTGGTAACGCTACAAAAAGGTTTTCAGGTAAAGTAAATTTGCCCCTTTGGTGTAAAAGATTCTGGGGGTCAATGATATTTTGATAGGTAGTGACCATATACCACCTTTTTTAAGGGTAGACAAAGAAAGCGGGTCCCCCTTCTAAGGACCGCAGGGGTCATGTATGGCAGGTTTTCCTCGTACTGATAATGAATGACTGGGGGAACCCAAAACAGTTCGGTGTGTCTTATCAAAAGTTCACCCCAGTATAAATTACTTCAATAGGGGATGAAGTTAAACCTGTGTATAATTATGGGAAATTGGACAGCATGGGATCAATGAAAAGAAGAAAGCCAGTGATTCCTTTACCAAGAACTCCCAGAAGGATTTAAATTTGAATCGGAAAATTTACGGGTGAGACTTCCGGGGAAAGCTGAACCCATCCAGACCTACCAAAACAAATTAGGGGTTGGGTTGGACTTTTAAAGGCTCAGCCCCACGATTGACCCAAGACACCGAACTGTTGATGCTTACGATGATAAAATTAATGGCAGCCAAATAAATAAATTCATAGAGGAGGTACCTCCCGACAAGCCCAATTTTATGGCACTTTTTGCCACACACAGAGTGAAAAGGTTCAAAAAACCACTCCGTGAGGATTGTTTTTTAATTGCAGTGCCAGGGTAAAAAAAATGTACCTAGTTTAAATGACGTTTGATGAAGGTCCGTCGTTGACGGAAAAACTGGGAGACCTATTTTTTAAAATTTGGGGGTTAAGAATTATGCCTTTACGGCGGACAAAGTAAAGTTTTCCCTGAGAGGGGTCTGCAGGAGGCGACCGGGATTGCACAAGGGTTTTTATGGCCCGAGAATCTAGTGACCCACTTAGTCCCCCGAAGACTTTTTGCTTCAGGAGGTATTGTTTGGTGCTACCCCCAGTCCCTTCCTACTCAGGCAAAAGTAAAGCACCCTTAAAGGTTCGGGTGGTCCCCTGAGTGGAGTAAAGGGAAAAAAAAAATTTTTTTGGGACAATTTTTCCCGGGGGGACGTCTACTGAAGAGGAACAAAAGAGCATATATGAAGGGGGTAATGAAAAAATGCAAGGTGCAAAATGGCCCTGAGGGGAAAGGAAAAAGTAATTTTGTCGTTTAAAAGGGGTCAAATAAATAAAAACAACCCTGGGTTGAAATGTTAAATTAGTAATGTGCTGGGAGACTTGGGGCACAAGAGGGGACTTGTTATCGTTAAAGTCTAAAAACTACAGCATGCCCCAAAAAATTACCAAAAGAGTTTACAGAGAAGTTTAAAAAAGCTTCGATCCACAGGTTAGTGTCCCCACTTCCCTTTAAAAAAAATTGTTGATACAAAAAGCAGGAAGCTTAAATGGCTTGGGGTGAAAACCCCATGGGAATTTGTTGAAAGGTGGGAAGAACTAATAGGGGAAAAGTAAAATTACCCAAAGTTGGGGTTTCCCCCGTAATGTGGGGCCCGTCAAGTGGAGAAATTTTACCCAATTTTTTTTCATGCTTCGAAAATTAGCATTGGAGCAGTGCTTACCCTTTAATGTAACGTGCCCTTTCTCTTGTTTTGTCTAAGGCTAAGGTGGGCCCCCAATCAAATCACGTACCTTCCTCAGTTGGAATAAAAGGCCCTTTATGTAGGGGTCAAATTAGCCAATTATATAAAAAAAATTTCGAGAGATAAAATAACGACCCGTAATTTTGGGTTTATAAGAGGTTCCCCCCTTACAAAGGATTCGTAATGTAACGTAAGTTTTTGTATGTACAAAAAAGAGTCGCCCGAAATCAATCAAAGCAGGAGAAATATAACGTTTGGGTCAGCAAAAGTTAACCCTTTAATCACTTCCCCGGTGCGAGAAACCCGGGTGACTTTTGTCTCGAGGGCCCTTTACTGCTTGACGTGAGTGCTTTATCGTGGGTTTAAAGGGCCCAATTTTGGTGGTGGACAAAAAAACGGCCGGGCAAAAAAAATATTTCTCCTGCCGAAATTACGGGAGCACCTCTCCAGTCGTAGTCCCCCCTTAGCCTTGACATAATAGGTATTCTCCCCTTTCCCAAGTGATTAGCATGCAAGGTTAGTGTTTTAAATTTTAAAATAAGATGAATTTAATAATTTTCCCTCCCCTAAATATGGACAGAGGGTACAAGAAGAAACCACAGGGGTGAGATTAAAATTAATTTGGGAAGGAAAAATTGTGGAAAGGCTCAAAAACAGAAAAGCGGGGCTGTTTTTGAGGATGATGTAAATTTGGTGCAGAGGCAGGTTTTAAAAATCGAATTGGGGGAATATGCTAAGCCCCTAATTTGCTGCCCAAAACTCATCACCTGAAACTTTATTTTTCTTTAATGCCCAAAAAACTATGCATGGTGGGTTCAGGATACCCTTTAAATGTATTCGGGAAACCTTCTGGATTCCACAAGGACGGGAAAATGTAAAAAGGGTTTCAAGTCGGGGTAAAAAGTCGCCGGGTGGATGCCAGAACCCAATGTACCCCGGTCTCCACATTGCCAAGGAACCATGCAATGGTTTAAAAACATTTGATGTGACCGGAGTGGACTATAGTGGGCCAAACATTTTAAAAAGTACTTCAGATGGTTTCCCTTAAGGTGTATGTATGTCTATTTTCTTGTACAGCTATAGGGTGTTATTAGAATGGCTCAGGGGCTTGTCTGCAGAAAATTTTATACAGCTTTCCGGAATTTGCAGCTAGGAGACCCGTCCCCAAAATTGATGACTCAGATAATGCCACCAATTTTGTTTTCGGGGGGTCCAAAATTGAGAAATTAAAAAGAGTGTGATGTCGTCTTTGTTGACCCCGCGGGGTGTGTCTGGAAAAATTTTTTACTCCCAGAGTCCCTGCAGGGGGGACTGTCGAAAAAATGATAGGTACAGTGAAAAAATTTTTGTAAAGGGGCTACACAGAAGAGAATTTAAATTTTGGGGGGAATTCCCCTGCAGTTTGGTGGGGGCGAGAATGGGGTAAACAAAACGCCCTCTGTCATACATGAGGGACACTCCGCGCGGAGATCCTGACTCCCCTTCACCTAAAAAAGTGGGACGAAAGGGTTGAAGTGCACCTATCTATAGAGATAATCCGAGGGAAGGATGAGGTTACAAAACGTGACCGTGTTGAGGACAATTCAAAATGTTAAATAAAGGAAAATTTTTCATTGGTCCCTGTTGGGGGTTAAAAAATACTTTTTTACACTACTTTAACACTTTTATGGTGCGCCCGAGGCAGTAAACCGACAGAACTTCAACCGGGCTTGTGTTAATTTAACTGAACAAAATCGAACATTGGGCCTCCCGGGCAAGGGAGTTTTCATTTTCCCCATGCACAAGGCGTTGTCAGAAACGTCAAAAATGTTGTGTCGTGGTCGGAAAATTTGCATACCATTAAAAAATTTAAATTCCCCTTTGAATTTAAAAGGTGTTCAACCAGTGCAGATGGAATTTTTAAGGGAAAATGACATGAGTGATATTGAAGACACTGACCAAGTAATGCAAGAAGAAATTGTGTAAGACCCCCTAGGAAAAAAGCAGCGCAATCTAGAGAGGGCTGGACTCGTTCCCGGAGGAAGACGCAATTTTTAAGTTCTAACAACGACTTCCCCCCCCGGCCCCCAGTGTGGGAAAATTTTTAATTTCCGAAGCTATTGGCCCAATAAGGGTTTAATGGTTGATTTGGGTCAAAATGTATTTGTATTTTTTAGAACTACTGGGGTTCACCCTGCGCCTGGCGGATGTGCGGGGGAAAGGGCGACTCAGCAGGGGTTGGCGTGGTGTTTTGAAAGTGTGAGGAAGCTTGGAAAAAATGGGTAGGAAATTTGGGGTTCACGGCGGCCCCAAGGGTTAATTGGGCCCCACTTCCCAATGGAGTGTCGTAACTGTTCCTGGGGAAAAGTGAGGGAACGTGATTTTCTGACCACCCTAATAAAGTGGTAAAAATGATGGGAAAAAGTGGGCGGGGTGACGGTGCACCGCCATGGAAAAGTGGGCCAGGGGGAAATACCCGTTATTAATCCCCACTCTCGGTCTAGTCTTAAAGGAGTCCTCTAATGTGTATAAAATTATGAGACATTAAATCGTCTTGTGAATTTAATGTAATCAGGATATAACACAGTTAAAGGGAAACGTTGAATGTTGAGCTGCCCTTCCCAAGTGTGGTACCTGTTTTTCCTCGTTGTTCCGTCCGAATACTGAGGTTTTTATGGGGTCACGTTCTAAACCCGGGACAAACCAAAGGTACCTCATCCTGCGGAATAAGAACCGTGTCGGTGTAACAGGACACGAAATGGATGGTGAAAGGAGGAAATAAGGGCATCAAACCCCCAGTTTAAATAACCTTTTTTAGTTATACAGACTGATACTGGGGAGTTAGGTAGTTGTAATTGGGTGGGTTATGGGTGATCAGCAACATCAATTTACCCCCAGAGAATTTGGTAAGTGGGGGGTTTTTGTCAAGTTTTTTTCCTTGATGGATATATCCAGTAAACCCACCCCCCCCCTTTATTCAGTTACTAATATAATTTACGTCCAAATTAATTAGTAGTGCCGTACTTGAGGGGGCTATCCCAATTTATACTGGTCGGATAGATATGGTAAGATTGTAGGGTGAGGGGGCCACCTGCAGTGACCAGAGGTGGTTAAATTTTTTTACTGTCTAACGGGGTGACTGCGGTTTAAAAAAAGTTTTTGTTCCCAATGAGTTATGTATGTATGTAAGTTGAGGTAGTACAGGAATCACCCCTATAAAATTTTCCATAACTCCTAGATCTTCACATTAGTTTTTCGCTTTTTTGGGTTGGAATTTATTTTTATTCGATCGATCTTTTTTCCCCTCGAATTTTCCATAGTGAAGAATTGAAATTTGTCCTCATTGAAGATCGTTTCTGCTGCCCTTTTAAAGTCTTGGTTAATGTCTGCTTGGAGATTTGCAGTGCCCTCGGGGAACACCGTATGCAAACTCTGGTCTCTCGCAAGGAGGACGTGGTTTGGGGTTACAATTTGTCATTAAAAAATTTGGGATGGGGAAAAGGAGGCAATGTATTGTGAAGACTACTTTTGCATTTTTGTTTGTGCTTCAGAGCATTCAAGACCTGCATCCATGTTACAGTGGCCTAGTACTTGTGAGAGGCAGGAGCTACCCGCTTAAAACCCTTTTTGGGAGTTGTTGGGTATGCAAGTGGCTGGCGATCTTGCTTCTTAGAATCCTTTCAACAATTTTTGTGATATAGGACGTTAGTGTTGTCGGTCTGTAATTTTCTGCAGTTGCTTTACTGCCACCTTTGTAGATGAGAGCTATATCTATTATATTCCTCTCGACCATGAACTTATTAGATACAACTTCCTCAGCCTTTTGAAAATCAATTGGATGGTTAAAATCTCTCACATGAATAAAGAGAGCATTAGAATCTTGTCCAGTTCTAATGCTATATTTATGTTGTTTTAATCTTTGTTCAAGACTTTTACCAGTTTAACAGTAATAAACTTTATCACATATTTTGCAAGGTTAAACTGGTAAAAGTCATGAACAAAGATTAAAACAACATAAATATAGCATTAGAACTGGACAAGATTCTAATGCTCTATTTATTCATGTGAGAGATTTTAACCATCCAATTGATTTTCAAAAGGCTGAGGAAGTTGTATCTAGTAAGTAAGGAGGAATACAATAGCATCAAGTCTCATAAAAAGTAGTTTTGAAAATAATATGAATGTTGCTTTTGGGTTATACAAATTGGATAAATTTATAATTAATAAAATTTGGGAAGAATTTAAGATACATCTTTTATTTTTGTAGCTCCTGATAATGTGAGAAATCACGAAAACTCTTGAAATTTCACGATTTTTTCACAGTTGTTGTTCTGCATGTTGTGATATATATAAAATTTATATAATATATATATATATATATATATTTATATATATATATATATAAAATTATATATATATATTATAATATATATATAATATATATATATTATATATATATATATTATATATATATATATATATATTAGGGGTCCACCTCTGGTGTAAATTGTGGGACCCATAGCCTCGGAGAAGTGGATAAAAAGGCTTCAAGGAAGAATATTTGGATTTCTTCCTGAAGCCGTTTGAATATTCCACTTCCCCTACCACCCCATCTTTTAATATATATTTTTTTTACCAATAGGAATATTTTATTACATAATATGGTACAGAAGATCCAAGAGATACATTGTTGATATAAAGGTGGCATATACAGTACATGTTGTTATGTGTGTATCACCGATTATAAGGCGAAAATCTCATCCAGCTCCTCAGAGCTGGGGCGTGTGCCCAAAATACAGCAGGCACTGAGCCGCTGGAACAGAAAAGTAGCTGCCCTGGGATCCCTAGTTACCCTGATGAGTCTTTTTCCCAGCTCCTTAAGGAATTTATTTGCATTCTTTCCCCATGAGCCAAGGATCTCTGAGCCTATGGGAACAAACATATAATGATGGGCAAGTTCTCCATATTTTCTAGACTTTTGGGACTCCCTGAAGCTGGCAGCTGCCCCTCCTTCCTCCCTGGTGTATTGGAGATAGATATCAGTCAAGGTAGATGCACATGTATAGTCCCACACCACCTGCTTCCCATCTGTCCAGGCTCAAGGTGTTTCCATCTGGACGCTTCTGGCTTGCCACAGATCTGCATAGTTGGGGTGGCTCCCTTACTGCTGGGCATCCAGCTGTTTTGAGGCTCCTCTTGATAATGTTTTTAACCTCCTCATGTCTTGCAATCTTTCCCTCGGATTTACGGCACACAAGACCATGGTACCCGAATCGATCTGCTGCTTCGCTGCCAAAAATTACACCGTGTTCGGCGAAAATAGGGGTGCAAGTCAAAAGGGCAAACCTATTGGATGGTCTGTGGGTCGAGGGTGTGCCAAGGGGGAGTTGGGCAGCCAACAGAAAGTCCCCAGCAGGGGGGCCCCTCACTCCCAGGAGGCGGGCTCTATCCTTTGACACACTCTGAAGCTTTGTTGAGGCTTTTTTTTTCCCATTTTGGACATCCCAGTGCGATTTTTTGTAGTTGTTTGGGGGGGCGGGGTCTGGTTTCAGACCCCTTTAAATTACACAGATCATTGCTCCGTCAATGAATTTTTGGTCCCGGGCCCAATCTTTTCCCCAAAATGTTCAGGGAGAAATCGCGCTACAAGCCCCTGGATGCAATACAGTGGGGCAAAAAGCAGGAACGCAAAATGTGAGACTTTCGGACACCAATGCCTCCCACTGACTTGAAGTTAGCTTGGGGTTTCCCTGCCCGTCTTCTAGAGTAAGGTTAAGTACTTTTGAAAAATCGCCCAGAATACTGCTATTCGTGCAGTATAGGGTTATCTATGAAGGTGCACACTTTTCAAAATTGTCAACCTGGGCAGACCAAGCATTTTGATATTTTTAAAAACTATATATATTTTAAATATATTTATTAATTATATTTTTATATTATATAATATTAATATATATATTTTATATATTATATATATATATATAAAAATACAAAAAAAACCATCTGAAAGAATAGAAAAATTCCCAAGCGCTTTCGGACTATCCATTATAAAGGAACTATGAAATGAAGCATCCAAGGAAGCTATATAAGGGGTGGGGCAGCACCTCACTTCAGACCCCAAACAACGGTTAAACACGTGACGCGCGGCGAGCCAACTTGGATAGCCCTTTTGACAACTCCCCCCCAAGTATTTCCCCAAAAAAATTTTAAAAAATTATTTGTCATGTATTTTTTAAAATTCTTCCAAATTTCTATTAATTATAAATGGATCTAATTTATATAAAAAAAAGGAAATATTCAATTATTGCAAAATGCTTTTTTGAAACAGATTAAATTTAATTCCGTCGCCCGGGGACTTCTTGAAACTTTCTCAACTTTTTGAAAATCAATTGGGGGGGTTTAAAAACTCTTACAGAAAAATAGAGCATTGGAAACTTGCCAGTTTTTAATGGCCCATATTTATGTTGTTTTTAAACTTAGTTCGGATTTTTTCCAGTTTGACCGTAATAAACTTTATCGCAAATTTTACAAGGAATCTTATAGACACATCCTCGCATTTTGGGGGGAATTTTTTTCAAAAGTTTTTTTACTGTATCAAAATTTTTGAAAACAACTTTAATATTAAAAATCTTAAGAGGAAGGCTATCAACCCAAATTTTCAGGTTTAAGGGAGAACCCAAATATTTTTAGTTGAATAAGGGTGGTTGCCCTTTTTGGATTAAAAAAGTGTTTCTGCAACTTTTTAAAAAATTTATCAATTTTCATTTTTTTGGGGATTTTAAATCATTACCTTTTCATAAAATTTTTGGGTATTTTCCCCACATGAAATCAGGACTACAAATTCGTAAAGCTCTCAAAAAAAACTGATAGGGGAAACAGACAGTTTGATGCGGGAAAAATAGTGGACATGGAACAGTTTTTTGAGGTTTTTTTAAATTTTAAAATTTTAATTCATTTTTACCTTTAATAAATTAAACATCTAGAAAAGGCAATGAGTTTTTTTCTTCAAATCAACAGTAAAGTTTATAGAAAGGGCTAAGCTATTTAATTTTCCTAGAAAATGGTGTATACTACTTTTTGGGGATAAGACACAAAATACTCAAAATCTGAACCTTTAGCTCTATTGGGGGGGATTGTGTTAAGCAACCCTTTTTTCTAAAATACGGAGAAGGAAACATTCAAAAAATTTGGGAAAAAAAAAAATCTCTTTTAAACAGGCCCTTCCATTTGATGGAAAACCCCGTTTTGGATCATTGGCTATAATAAACTCAGAAGAATTGTAATGAACTCAAGAAAAAAATACAAAAAAATTAAAAAAAAAAAAAAAAAAAAAAAAAAAAAAAATTTAAAAAAAAAAAAAACTACAAAGAAAATTAGAATTTTAATTGAAAATAGTGTTTGGGGACAAAGCTGCAAATAACAATTTTGAAATTAATTTATCAGTAAAATTTTAGACAAACTACAACTGTTTGCTCTAGGTTTTGGCCTAAGTTTTGCAATTTAAAAAAAATTTAAAAAAATTTAAAAATTAAAGTTTTGTAAAAAAAAAATTTTTATTTATTTAAAAATTAATTTAAAAGGGAATTTTTTATTTGTTAAAAAAAAAAATTTTTTAAAAAAAGATTTTTTTAATCTATGATACACTTAATAACTAAAAAAATTTTTGCCCCTTACTAAAGCACAAAAATAAATGCAATAGTAATTTAAAAGAAAAGATTCCCCAAAAAAAATAAATAATCTTTTAATGATACTAAAACCCTATTTAAATTTAGGAAAAACCCCAGAAACCGTTAACGAAATTTCAATAAAACAAAAAACTTTACTAAAAGGGGAAAAGATGAATTAGTCAAAAAATTTTATTTCCCACTAATGCTCTTTTTTTCAGTAGGATATAAAAACACAAAACCCAGGGTAAAGTCAGACCAATTTTAGCTCCATGGTCAGTTTCATATAAATTATCCAAATGGTTGTTGATATTTTGACCCCTATTGTGGAAAAATTTCTAATTTAATTTTTAAAAAACATGGGATTTGGTTGAAAAAATTTAAAAGCTCCTTAAAGCTTAAATTTTTTAAAAATGGTTAGTTTTGATGTTACTTCCTTATTTACGAAAGTTCCTTTTGATATTTATTAAGTTTTTTATCTAAAAGGAATCGTTAACTATGATTTACCATTGCCATTCCTACTTCATTAAACTTATTAACTTTGCTTTGTTGATGAAAAAATTTGTTTTTAATATAAGTTTTACCTCGAAGTTTGGTATGGAAATTTGGGAAATCCTCTTTCACCGTTCTTAGTAACCTATACATGTAATTTTTAAAAAAAGGTTTTGTTAAAACACAACCCTCCCTAATAAGCAAAATGGTTCGTATGTTATGATTTTTGTTCTTATCCCCAAAAATGTAGATATACCCATTTTTTTGGAAAAATTAAAATAGCTTAGCCCATTCTATAAATTTTTCTGTTGATTTGAAGAAAAAATATCATTGGTTTTTTCTAGATGTTTTAATTAAAAGGGAAAAATGAATTCAAATTTAAATTTACAAAAAAATTTACAAAAAACTGTTCCTATGTCCATATTTTTTGCATCAAGATAGAGTCAAACTGTCTGTTTTCTCATAAATGTTTTTGAAGCTTTTTGAATTTGTAGTCCTGATTTATGATGGGAAATATCAAAATTATGAAAAAGGAATGTTTTAAATACCCCAAAAAATGTAATTTGATAAAACTTTTAAGTTGCTAGAAAACCTTTTTTTAATCCCCAAAAAGGGGCAACCAGCCTTTTCAAATAAAAAATGTTGGTTCTCCCTTTTCCCTGAAAACTTGGTTTTATATGCCTTCTCTTTTAACTTTTAATATTAATTTGATTCAAAAATCTTGATACAGTTAAAAAACTTTTGAAAAAAAAAATTCCCCCCAAAATGTGATGGATGTGTCTAAAGATTCCTTGTAAAATTTGCGATAAAGTTTTTTACGGTCAAACTGGTAAAAATTCGAATAAGATTAAAAAAATAAATATAGTTAGAACTGGAAAGATTCCAATGCCTATTTATTCATGTAAGAGATTTTTTCCATCCAATGATTTTTAAAAAGTTGAGAAATAGTATCAAGAAGTCCATGGTCGACAGGAATATAATTTAATCTTGTTTCATAAAAAGCAGTTTTTTAAATAATATGAATATTTTCCTTTGGTTTATTAAAAAAAATCCATTTTAATTAAAAGAATTTGGGAAGAATTTAATAATACACTGGACAAATAATAATTTTTTTAAATTTTTTGGGTAGAATAGTTTTGTGGGTGAGTTGTGCAAAAGGGCTTCCAGTTGGGGGCGGGTCAGGTGTTTAACCCTTGTGGGATCTATAGTGAGGTGTGGCCGACCCCCTTTTATAGTTCCTTTGGTTTTACTTCATAGTTCCTTTAATGTGAGTAGTCACGAAAAATGTTTAAAAATTTTTCTATTCTTTCAGAGTGGTTGTTTTGTATTTTAAAATTTTTTTATTTTTTATTATTATATATTATATATATTATATATATTATTATATATATATTATATATATTAAATATTATAAATAATAAAATAATTATTTTATATCAAAAAATTTTAACAAAAAACCCCAACTTTTTTTAAACATAAATTTTCCCCCGGGTGTTAGAGGGGAACACTAGCCCCCCTTTTCCTTTTTGGCAATTGGAAAATAACCCACCACACAGGGGCCCAACTTTAACCGGAACCCTTGCAAAAAAAACCTGGAGGGGGACCACAATGCAAAAACAAGGGGGAAAACTTGGGGGTCTCCCCAATCCCCCCAAGTGTGAATCCCCCAGGAAAGGAAAAAAACAAGTGGTGAAGAAACCTCCCAGAAGTTTCCCTTTTTCCAACCGGGTCCCCCCCCTAAGAAAAATTGAATGACCTGTGAAATGGGGAGAGAATAAGCAATTTTATCCCCCTGATGCTTGTATCCCCTCAAAGGTGCCTTAATTCCAAGACTCCTTATTCCGAGGTGTGCCCCCCTTTTTGAAAACCCAAAACCGACAAAATATGACGCAACCTGAGGTAAACCCTTAAGAAAGCACTGAACTTGTCATAGAGGATCAGCAAGGATCGGGTGCACAAAGCAACGCATGTTTTTTTTAAAACCCTTTTCTGTTTTCGTGTTTGGCTTCCAGGTTTAGTCAGAAGATTGTTCCCGAACGCTTGAGAGGTGGTAGGGGTCAAGCCCCCAGGTTTACTGAAGCCGTTCGGTGGGACCCCCTTTTACAGATTCCCCCCGTAACCAGCTCCCCCCAAAAGAACACAAACAGCCCCATGGACAAACCGTCATGGAAAAAAAATCGCCCAAAACAAAGCCCCAACGCCTCAGGAAAGGGCAAAAACTCGTTCCGGCATGAAAGGCACCACATCAGGAGATTTCCGTTAGCTGTTCCCAATTCCTCCTTGGGCCCCTCGACTAACCCACAGGCCCTTCGGATTGGTGTTCTCTTCGCCTAGCCGCCCCCCTCCTCACCGAACATAGGTGTATTTGCAGCGGGGACGCTGATCAATTCGGACTTCATGGTCTCATGGTTTCCACAGCAGAAGGGAAGTTGCCAGGCATGGGAGGTCAATGACTCAAAAAAAGGAAAACTCCCCACAGCCCCTTTTTCAGCTAAAAAGGGAACCCAAGTGTAGAGGGTTGACGGAAGTCAAAAGTGTCCTGTGGAGCCACATGCACCTTGGAAGGATGGAAAGCGTTGCCTGGGGGCTACACATGTGCTGCCCCATTTTGGAGACATACTTGCCCTATCCCAGTGGAAGGGGGGGGGCTGCCAGACACAGGGAGACCCAGAAAATCTGCAAAATTTAAAACCTTCCCCCTTGCTAAACTTATCCCCAAAAGTGTCGGAGACCCTGGAGCAGGGGAAGTGTCTCTAAGTTCCTAATAGAGCTGGGTGAAAAAGTCTTATAGAAACCAAGGGCCGGGCGACCAGCTTCCCCTTTCGAGCTCAGTGTTGCAATCCGGAGGAAATTGCTTGCAGCATTCGGGAACGGTCCCCTGCCGGGGGGCTGGACGAATTTCGGATGAAGCTCTGATTTCCCATGTTGTTTTACTTTTCCCTTGTTTTTTTGTGAATGTTTTTTAATGTATTTTTGTTTTTTAAATAAAATATATAAAAAATATGGGGGGGGGTGGGAAAAATTCTCAAACAGCTTCAGGGGAACCTTGATTTTTCCCCTAAGAAAAGTTATTTTTTTCCTGAGGATGGGGGCCCCTATAAAAGTTCTAGGGGTGGTACCTCCCTATAATATATATATAATATATAATATATATATATTATATAAATATATATATATAATATATATAATATATATATATATATATAAATATAATATAATATATAAACAGTGGACCCTCGTTTTTTTCGAAAGGCCGAAATAAAATTTTTGGGAAAATTTCGTAACTTTTTTTCATCAAAACATTGACTTGCAAATAGTCGTTTGTCTGGGATGCGTACACACTGCTCCCAGCCGCCTCACACTCCATTCCCAGCCAGTGTGCCATTGCTTGTTTATCAGTGAGTGAGGATGATCCCATCAGTTTATACAATACATTTCATAATATTCCATTCGTTTTAGTGCTTGCAACTGCTAAATAAGTCACCATGGCTCCAAAGAAAGCTTCTAATGAAAGCCCTTAGGTAAATAATGTGAGAAACACATACAATTTAAGAAAAGTTTGTAGAAAAATATGAAAGCTGTGGTGGTAGAGTGGTAGCAGTTGTGATAGTGGTAGAGGGTGGTAGCAGCTGTGACAGTGGTAGAGGGTGGTAGTGATGATGGTAGAAGGTGGTAGCAGTTGTGGTAGAGGGTGGTAGTGATGGTGGTAGTGGTTGTGATAGTGGTAGAGGGTGGTAGTGATGGTGGTAGAAGGCAGTAGTGATGGTGGTAGTGATGATGATAGCAGTTGTGATAGTGGTAGAGGGTCGTAGTGATGGTGGTAGAGAGTGGTAGTGGTTGTGATGGTGGTAGAGGGTACCTTCATCAGTGATTCTACTAGCTCCTCTAATGTTGTTGGAGTTATATAGGGCTACAGAAAACACCGCAGCCTCAGCTGCTCCTTCACCACCATTATGGACGGCTCATGCTCTCACCCATCAACAACAACACAACACCTCTTATGACATTCATAATGACTTATTTTATTCATTCTAGAGTATATTCCATATTTTTATGTTATTAATATTGTTTATTATGTCTTATTAGTTGAAATGTGATAGATAAATAAGCTGTAGAGTTGATATTAGTGTCATATTCTCCAACAATAAACTCACCTCCCCTCCATCTGCCCTGTCTGCCATACACCAACAAGAGTTTTCAATAAAGGTAAGTGTGATGTTAAATGTTCATTTATACATTTTATTAGTGCTTTACATTTATCTGGCATTCTTTTCTGCATGTAAATCTATATTTAAGCTAGGGAAGTGGCTAGGGAAGTGACCACTGAAGTGACCTAGAGTCCTTATGGAGGGGGATTCCCCTTCCAAACAATAACCTCTCTTCCCTCTCTCCTCCTCCCTCTTTTCCAGTCAACAACAACCTTCAATAAAGGTAACTGTCATGTTGAATGTTCATTCTACTGTGCATGTAAATTTATCTTTAAGGTAAAAGAAAACTTTGTTGATATTTCTGGGTGTCTGGAACTAATTAATTAGATTTACATTATTTCTTATGGGGAAAATGGATTCGCAAATCGTCAATTTCGATAATTGTCACACTGTCTGGAAAGGATTAATTGTGAAAAACTTGGGTCCAATGTATATATATACTATATATATTATATATTTTTTATAATATTATTATATATTATATATTATATTATATATATATATATATATATATATATATATATATATATATATATATTATATATATGTCTTGCCAAAAATGAAAACTGGTCAATTGAAAACTCATTTAAAAAATTTAATCCCTTTTTAAAAATTTTTTTATACGTTTAAAAAATTAATTTTTTTTATTAATTTTTAATTAAAAATTTTTTTAAATTTTTCTCCAAAAGAATCTTAGAAAACTTCCTAACCCTTTTTATAACAAGCCCAAATTTTTTTTAGCCTAACCCAACTAAATATATTTTGATTTGTTTAAATAATTTAAAATAAAAAAACACAGTGAAAAAATATTTTTTTCGTTGGTTTTCAAATGTTTTTGACGAATTATTGCTTTACACAAATTTTCACTTGCCCTATATGGCAAGTGAGCGTTGCTTTTTAAAGCCAAGATGCAAGTTCTCCCTTTTCGGACGACAATATATATATATTTTATATATATATATTTTTTATAATATATTATATATATATATATTATTAATTTTTAAATAAAATATATATCATATATAGGGGACCCCCCCTTTTTGGCCGAAACCCATTCCGGGTTGGCTGAAAACCAAAAGGGCCCGATAGCCGAATTAAATATTTCCCTAAGTACTAATGAAAATAAAAAAATTTCCTTCCCCCAAAAAATATTTAAAAAAAAAAAAATTTTTTAAAATTTATGTAAGTATTACATACCTTTTGAAGGCTAATGCTGGCTTCCGGGAAAGTAGGGAGGGGGAAAGAGGGGGGAGTTAGGTTGGGGGGAATCCCCCTCCATGGGACTTAGGAGAAAGCCCTTCTCGGGGGTTATTTTTCCCTTCCCTGTCTTTTAATGCCATAAACCAGCTTGAGAGCACGGGGACCCGGGTCACAAAAAAACTGTCCGAGGCTCTGTTTCTGGCATCTCTTTAAGTTTTCCCCTAAAGGGGGACGGGTTTTGTCACTAAACTTTAATATGACTTGTTTCAGCTTTGTCTGGGGGGTGTTTATCTACAAAGGCTTGCACCCCTTTTCCCCCATTGCACAACCTCTTTAACTTGAAGAAGGCACCCCCTTCTCTCCCTCTTCCCCCCCCTCTGAAACAATTTCTCGTGCAATCCCGTTGCTTTTCAAGTTGAAACTTTGCAGCTCTTTATGGGAAGTCTTTCCCCTGGTCCCCCCACCCAAATCTTCCCCACCTCACCCCTCACCCCCAAACCCCAGGGACTTCCCCAAAGACACAATAGAGCCCCAGGGTCGGGAGGGTCCGGGTCATGATGAGTCCACACCTGCTTCAAAATCCCTCTTTTGGACACAATCTGGCCCAGTTTTCTCCCAAACAGAGTTCAAAGTCCTGGAAAATCATCACTCCCAGCCTTACCTAAAGGGTTATGCAAAGGAGGGTTTGTGAAATGTTCCCCAGAACTCTTTAGGGCAAAAAGAGTGTCCAAAGGGCACTTTACAGCAAATTTTTAAAATGCTTTTTTTAAGTTTTTTGAAGTTAGAAATGACCCCGCTGGTCCATGGGCTGGAGAATGGAGTGGTGTTAAAAATTTTTTTTTTTTTTTTTTTTTTTTTTTTTTTTTTTGGAGGAGCCACATTGTCCCCAAAACGGACTCACTTGAAATGGGCAATTTTCTTTCCAGGGGGTTTTTTTCACATTGGGCCAAAAATCATTAACCCACTCTTTTAAAAAATTTTCCCTTTTGACCCTTTCCTTTAAATTTGTTTCCAAATCACACACAATTATTTTTATGCATTTTTTTTTCCCTAAACACTCTGGGATTTTCTGGGTGTACACAAGTAAAGGGTTCACTTTTAAATCCCCACTAGCATTCCACACAACAAAAAATAAGCCTGTATTTCTAGGGTTGTGCCCGGGAGTGCCTTTTTCCCCTGGGTAATGTCCTCTTTGGCATTTCTTCCAAAAAAAAAAGGATTTCTTCACAAATTTTCAAACTTTTTTGGGGCTCGAATCTTTAGCCTTTACTAATCCTGGAATTTGGAAAAAATGTTTGTGCCCCTTTTCAGAACTTTCTGCCCCCACCATGCCTTACAACACTGTGTATGCCACTACCCTTTTTAAAAACAATCAAGCCTCTGCCCCGCACTTGTTCCCTGCTTTTTTTTGGCAAGATCTTCGGCAACTGCTTTTCCTTCTCACATATAGTAGCCCCTACACTTTCCCACTAATTCTTTTTCCTTAATCCACAAAAATAATAATTTTCCATCTCTTCCATTATCGGGACCTTTTTTTAGTTAGAAAAGCTCCCCCTTTTGCAACATTGCATCTTTGTTTGTTCTTTTTTGCAGGATGGATATAATTGTTGATTTATTCTTCTGTACATCCTGGGAAGTTCCTCCCTTCATACCCCTCTCAATTTTCAATCACTTCACGTTAAAATTTTCCCTGGTTTTTATTTCTGTACCAAGGAACTTTACTAGGAACTTTCCCCTTTTGGGGCCCTGGTTACTTATTTTTAAATTACTGCAAGAAAAACCCCTAAAAAAAATGGTGAAAAAAGTAAAAAGTTTGGATGTTGGCATAAGCCCCCCCAGCCACCCAAACAAAGCCAAACTGAAACGAATGCCCCAGCCTCGGATGGACTGTCAAAACCGCCTTTAACCGAGCAAATGGCTGATAACCGGGCACCAAAAAACCTGCCAATTACCGAGTTGGCCGATAACCAAACCGGCCAATAACTGGGGTCCACTGTATATATGTATATATCAATGCACCATGCAGAAACAAGCAGGTATATACAAAGATCGCAGTTAGCAAGATTCGAAACTACTACTGAGAATGGTCAAGATTCTCAGGCAGCGCTCTAGTCCACTCGGAAACATAAACGTGGCATTTGTGTGGTTGAGTGGACTAGAGCGCTGTCTGAGAATCTTGACCATTCTCAGTAGTAGTTTCGAACTCTTCTGTCTGCGATCTTTCTTTGTATATATATATATATTATATATATATATATAATATATATAGTTATATATATATATAATATATATATATATATATATATATATATATATATATTATATATATATAATCAATGAAACCACAAAACAAGTGGTAATGAAACATTTACCAAACTGTGGCAAGCCAGGATTCGACCCCACGACACATTGTCCAGCCTCAAGAGACAACACAATCTACGTGTCATCCTATCCACTCTGCCATCGATCCTACAAACAACATGAGCCTAACAGACTAGGCTTGTTTCATGTTGCGAGGACACTCGTGGCAGTGGATGCTCAAGGATTAATTTCAGCCTCCACCTGTTTGAATATCAGTGGACCCCCAGCCAACGACATTAATCCATTCCAGAGGGATTGTCATTGGTCGAAATTGCTGTTGGTCGAGTTAATTTTCTCCATAAGAAATAATGGAAATAGAATTAATCTGTTCCTGACACACCAAAGTCTGAAAAAATTATTTTTTACATGAAATATACATTTCCTTATATGGAAAGGATTGAGACATGCAAAATAAACAATAATTAAATGCCACTTACCTTTATTGGGGAGTTGTTGAAGAGTGATGTGCCAGAAGCAGGGGAAATTCAGAATTGTCTATTGCTTGGAAGGAGAATCCCCTTCCAGAAGGACTTCAGGTACCAAGTCCTTTGGTGGGGTTACCTCCCTCCTTGGTTTTTTAATGCCTCTAGGACCAGCTTGAGAGTCACTGGACCCCTGTCGCACAAAATAGCTGTCCAGAGAGCTCTGTTTCTCACGTGCCCTTAGGATTTCCCTAAAATGGGACACAAGTACATGCTGCCAATGCAGCTTGCAGCTTCGGTGACAGGATGAAATTCTTCGATAAATGTTTGCATCTTTGTAAACATTGAATACATTTCCCTAATCCTTGATGAAGTAATCTTCCTCCCTCTCTCTTCATCCTGCTCTAAAGAACATTCCTGAGATGTGATCTGTTGCTGTTGCTCCTGAAGCTCTTGCAAGTCTGCAGTGGTTAGTTCTTCCTCGTCGTTCTGCACCAACTCTTCCACATCCTCGTAACAAACCTCCAACCCCAACGACTTCCCTAATGACACAATTTATTTATTTTATTTATTTATTAATTTGAACATGATACAGAGAAGTACAAGGAATACAATTTTTAAAGTGCAACATACCAAAGTCCTTGTATGCAGAGCATTATGGGCAGGCTTAAAATTAACTTAAGATTAACTAAGCAATGATATATTCAGTGGTACAAAAATTATTGTAAAACAGATAACAATTTAGTACAAATGAGTATTACAAAGACAGGTCATATGGTCATTTACTGTGTTGCTGTGTAATCACTAGAATGGAGTATTCTGTTAGGTAATGAAGTTAAACAGTAACAAAGTTTGATTGGGTCACAGGTTGACATTTATGAGATACAATAATGAGATACATATATGAGATACAATTTATGAGATACAATTATTCAGTATTTATTTAGTTGTGGGGGAGTAAGTGATTTTTTTAGAAGAGAAATTGAATATTAAAAAGTGTTTCTTTTATATTCGCAGGTAATGAATTCCCGATTTTAGGGCCTTTTATGTGCATTTAGTTTTGCATAGCGTGAGATGGACACGAGGAACATCAAAGAGTGATCTGTGTCTTGTGTTATGGTCATGTGTTTGTTTTGTTGGTAAGGGGATGTTTGAGGGGAGGGTTTTGTCAGAGTTAAGTGTTCTATGTATGTAGTAGGTGCAGTAATAAATATGGATTTTTTATTGGAGTAGGTTTTAGAGTTTGAATGTTGGTGGAGCGTGCTGTCTGTAGTGGGAATTTGTTATCATTCTGACTGCAGCCTTTTGTTGGGTGTTAGTGGGCTGAAAAGGTTTATAGTTGTTGAGCCCCATGCACAAATTCCATAGGTGAGATAGTGGTAAATAAGTGAGTGATATAGGGCCGGAGGGCTAACTGTGGAACATATACCGTATCTTCGATAGTATTTCCTACGGTCTCGGAATTTTTTTTGGGAAAATTTTTGTATATGTGTTTGAAATTTGAGTCTATTATCAAGGTGGATTCCTAGGAATTTTCCCTCTGTGAGTTTTGTGATAGGTGATCCATTTATGATTATGTTAAGAGACACATCTGCAGCTCTGTTACCAAACTGAATGTAGTAGGTTTTGTCAATGTTTAGAGTAAGTTTGTTGGTCCTTATCCAGGTTGATATTTTCTGTACTAAGGTATTTACAGTATTGGCTAGCATGACTGGGCTCGGGTGAGAGAAGACGTATGTAATGTCATCTGCAAATAGTGTGGGTTTGAGTAGTTGCGATGCATTTGGTAGGTCATTTATGTATATGAGAAAGAGAAGAAGGCCTAGGACACTTCCCTGTGGGACACCAACTGTAATTGCCCCATTTGTGTACACATATTGGTTTCTGTTGCTGAGGTATGACTTGAGGTAGTTGAGGGAGTGCCCTCTTACACCATAGTGCGACAATTTTATGTGGAGCAAGTCGTGGTCAACTGTATCGAAAGCTTTGCGTAAGTCAATGAAGATCCCCAGTGGGACTTCTTTCTTCTCTATTGCTGTATAAATATGTTCTAGCATGTGAATAATAACATCATTAGTATTTTTATTAGGCCTGAACCCAAATTGACAGGGGTTGAGTATGTTTTGGGAGATGAGGTAGGAATAGATACGCTTATGGATTAATTTTTCGAAGATTTTAGAGAGAGGGTGTAATTTGGATATTGGCCTATAGTTATTCAAGTCTGTGTGGTCTCCTCCTTTATGGATCAGGGTGACCCTTGCTATTTTGAGAACTGTAGGAAAGATAGAGGATTCAATGGATTTGTTAAAGAGTGTTGCAATGATTGGTGATAGCTCCTGTGACATTTTTGTATATAATGGGTGGTAAGGGATTTTTAAATTTTCCTGTCTTATTTTTTAGTTTGTTGATAATAAGAGAGACTTCAGTTGGGTTAGTCGGGGCTAGGAACAGTGTGTTCAGGTAGTTTTCCAGTGAGGTAGTCATTGGTGGGGTATCGAGCTTGGGATTTTATTGGCAAGGTTTTTTCCTATAGTGGAGCAGAAATCATTGAGTCGTTTGCTGTTTCAGAAAGGTGGGAATTGGGGTTCATCTGGTTTTTGTTAATTCAATTCGCTATTTCGTGTTATCTTTTTTGTTCCAAGTATTTCTGACAGCGTTTTTCCAGGTCTTTCTTTGTCACCTCGTAATTGGATAATCTGTTCTCATAATACAATTTTTTTTTCCCTTCTTATTAGGCTGGTTAAGATTGACGAGTAACGTTTTGTTTGGTCTCTGGTTATGTGGCCCATTCTGTACTGTTTTTCGTATAGGTGCTTTGTATTTATGGATTTGAGGATACTGGGTGTTAGCCAGGTACTGTTCAGTCTCTTAGCTGTCATCTGTTTAGTTTTTTTTGGGGCAGTGCTTGTTATAGAGGTATTGGGTCTTTTTTAGAAAATTATTAATACATTCGTCAATATCTGTATAGATTTCTAGCTCAGTGTGCCAGTCAATGTTTGTCACTGCTTGTGAGGGGAAAGTTAGATAAGATAAGAGAGAGAGATAAGATAAGATTTCGTTCGCATTTTTAACCCCGGGGGGTTAGCCACCCAGGATAACCCAAGAAAGTCAGTGCGTCATCGAGGACTGTCTAACTTATTTCCATTGGGGTCCTTAATCTTGTCCCCCAGGATGGGACCCACACCAGTCGACTAACACCCAGGTACCTATTTGCTGCTAGGTGAACAGGACAACAGGTGAAGGGAAACGGGGTCAATAGATAGAGAGCGGGAGTTAAGTAACAATAGTTTCATTCCCGGGCTATTTTTTAAGGGGGGTAAGTCTAGCTCCTCTATTCCCCCTTTTTTTTTCCCCACCCCGAAAGTGATAGTTTGATTGCCGCTACTTTTTAAGGAGGGTCACTACCCCCGCACCCCCTTCCCCCCCCTTTCTTCCCCCCCCCCGAAAGGTCGGGGGGGCCCGGGGCCAAGCAGTATTCATAACTCACACTCCCAGCCTACTGTAAGACATGCCCCCCTTGTATTTTAGTGGATTTATTGGTTTTAAAGCTTTACTTTTTACCAATAATAAACTTTTTCCCTTTTATCTTGCTCTAATTACTGTTGTAAAAATCACCCCCATCTTTTAGGTATTTTACTTACAGGATAGGATTTTTTAAGCTGGTAACCTTCCTTTTTAGCTTGGATGACAGAGAGGTCACCTGCCAATCAATGAATAGAAATTTTGGAGATGGGCAATGTCCGAGACTTCCCCTTTTTGGGTTTAATTACCTTGCACCTGTATGAATTGCAGGGTTAACCCCTCATCACTGCAGGGTAAAAAACCCCTTTTTTTGTCATCGGGGTGAATCTCATGGGTAACTGTAGAACGAACCAGTGGGGTTTAACCAACACCTGCACCCCCCATCATCACAACTGCACGATTTTAAAAACACTCGGTCACCAACACCAGACACCCCTAATATATTAGCGTTGATTCAAATGTTTTTTTATTCATTTTATTTTTCATTTTTCTTTTAATGGGTATACCTTTTATGTTTATTGTTTTATGTTTCTTTAATAAATAAAAAAGGTTTTTTTTAGGAATATTATTTTTTTTTCTATTCCCTTAATTTTCCTGGGAGGACCCCGCCCCTTGTAATACTGTCTGAAGTTGTTACGGGCTGAGTAACCTTCACAAGTGGGGACCTTGCCAGGGCAACCCCACTGAAACAGGGTTTAACTCCCTCTCGAATCTACCATTGGAACTTCAAACGCCCCCTACCACAGACGGTTACTACCAGCCATGAGAAATCATCTCTATGGTAGGACTACAGTACAGGTATTTAAAAGTTTTGATGATTGTTATAGTCTCAATTTATTGTAAGACAAGTTCAGGCAGGATATGACATTAAATTGTGCCACCTTTTGTTCTAGCTTGAAACACTTTGGGGGATTAGACTCTAGGGACCCGAGATTTTCCAGTGACAATTTGTTTCATTGAGCTCTTTATTTTATCAAGGGAACTGTTTTTGGGGCACTCTTGATTTGTTCATGAGAAGATTGGAGGGTCAAGTGACCTCATTCTACTTACTGTTTGCTCGGAGCCGGGCATAGAACCCTTCGTTTTAATTAATACATATTGTTAATTAAAGGGCAGGGATCGAGCCCTCGGGTTTTAAATTTACAGTTTGAGCAGAGCAGGAATTGAACCCTCTGTTTTCTTTAATTCCCATTTCATTTCCCCTGATAGTTTAAGTTATTCTTGCAAGCTTGGAGGAATACCAGTTTTGGATGAACGCTGGAAGTAAGTTAGGAATAACAGGAAAAATTTAGAATCTTTCATTTGTGCTAAGATCCAGGGAAAAACTTGAAAGAGAGACAGTTAGAAAGGGAAAGACAGGAGAAAAAGGAGAGAGAGAGAATTGAAAGAGAAAGCAAAGAAAGACAGTTAGAAAGAGAGCGAGAAGACAAAAAAGAGTGTGATAGACTTGATCGTGAAGAAAGAGCTAGGGAACGTGAAGAACAGGCTAAAATACGGGAGGAACAGGCTAAAATACGGGAACTTGAGGAAGGAGCAAAGGATAGAGAATATGAGTTAAGGGAGAGAGAAAAGGATCGCGAGCTCGAAAAATCTCGCCTTGAATTAGAGAATAAAAAGTTAACTTTTACACAACAACAATTAGAGGAAGGAGTAATGGAACAACGTGCAGTCTGTACACATATTCCAACACCTAATTTACCTCCCTTCACAGAGGGGGAAGACATAACTTCATACATTATCAGGTTGAAATACCGCTACCCTCTGTGAATGGCCTGCTGACACCTGGCTAATAGGTTAGGAAGTTATTTTCTGGTACTGCTTTGAATATCTATGCAACTTTGTAGCAGGATATCATATGTAATTATAACCTACTGAAGAAGGCAATCCTTAAAGCATATAAAAAAACCACTAATTCTTACAGGAAAGATTTCAGGTATGCCACCTTACAGCCTGGCCAGAACTTTCAGCAGTTACAGGTAACACTCTTTCGTTTGTTCGACTTTGGATAGAGAGTTCAGGAATTGATCACAGTTATGAATCTCTTAGAGACTTCATGGTTGCCGACCAGTTCCTGACAGCTCTTCCTCACCAGATACGAACATTCATCAGAGAACGTAACCTGATTAAAGCTGAGGAAGTTGCTGAGGCTGCTGACCTGTATGCTGAGGCTCACAATTCCTATAAAGACCTAAAGGGATCGAACCCTAAGGGCAAGGGTTCATCAGACCTGAAGAAATCAAAGCCTCTAGTGGAAAGTAAAATGACTTCTTTTATTCCTGTTTGTCATTTGTGTGGTGTTAAGGGACATAAACGTCCAGATTGTCCTTCTAAGAAGGTCCAAAAAGTTGGAAGATGTTTTAAAGACTGTAATAACCAAGCACCCTTCTGTTCAGGAACAGTTAAAGGACTTAATGTATCTACCATTTTACGAGACACTGGATGCACATATATAGTCATTTCTAATAAGCTGTTCCCTGATCTTAAAGAAGCTCATTCCTCTGCTATACTTTCAGACTACTTGGGCCGTACGGACACTTTTCCTACCATCCGTTGTTACATTAGGTCTAAATGGTTCACAGATTGGTCTGAAGCCGTACTAGCTCCCATCACTTCTTGCTCCGTACTAATAGGTAATGTAAAAGGTGCCATTCTTCCTTCTGAGGTTGACCTTTCATCACCAAAGATGAACATAAGTGTTTCAGATCCTCTTCCTGTAGAGTCAGAGAAGCCCCTCGAAAGTTCAGATGAGACAATGTCTCGTGAGATTCATGTGGGATTAAAAGCCAGTGATGCTACTCTCGAAAGCGAGGTAGTAGGATCTCCGGTTCACTTGTTAGATGAAAGTGAAGATATCGCCTCCGATACCATAAATGTCTTGACTAGGGCTCAGACCAAAGCCCGGGCTTCTCCTACTGTCCATCCTTGATTTTCCCTGACTTTAAGCCTTTAGATATATCCAAGGACTCCTTTGTCAATTTGCAACGTAATTGCCCTTCTCTTCAGAATTGCCAGTGAGACCTGAGTGATTGAGGGGAGAGGACGTGTGTGTTGAGTGAGGTCCTAGGCCTTCTATATCAGAACTGCTTATCTCACCCGACTGATAACTCATCATGCAACAAATATCGTTGGAGCGCAGCTGAATTGCTGCTGGAACTCTTATGTGTGAACTGTGACCAGTGATATACCTAGTGAAACACAAACGTTGATTTGAAGTGGCTGTAGGAGGCCTTCCTTCACTCCCCCTCGCCTACCTCCCCTCCTTCCTCGATTTGGAACTCAGCCATTCGCCTCTATTTACTTATGGTCTAGAGGCGGTTTTTGCCAGACCACGTAAATGCTTGAGTGCCCGTGTCAGTCCTCTGTGCCGCACTCCACTCGTCTTACGAATATGTCTCCTGTGTGCCTACCTGCCTGCTACAATCAAATATCCAAGTGGTTGACATGGGCTTAGCAAGCACATTCAAGCAAGCTTGAAAGCAGCACTCCAAGCTAGCCAGGACAAGCTAAGGCAGCCTGCAGTTACAGCTGCTGCTGGTATACCAGTGTTTCCTGTAGTGGCTTAGTTAAGAACAATTTAACGAGCATTGCAGTACTAACTTTTTAAGTGGGACATGCCAGAGGTTCACCTATAAACATAGTAAGTTTGTGCTGAAGTGCATTCACCACAGAGTGAACATTCGTCTGTCATACGTGTGCTAGAAGTGTTAAGTGCTGCAGGTTTGTTGTAACTGTTTGCACGAATGGATTTCACTGACTTAGGACATTGTGCTACCATCAGTACCTACGTAGGCTTAAAATGAGTGAGGAATGTCTGGCCTGCTGGGTGACCTTGAAAATGGCACTATAAGACCCGCATTCCACTTACACCCATACTGCGTGTGTCTAGTGAGGTGAATGTCCCTTCCTCGACTTTCCTATTCACCGGTATCCCTTAACTCGTCGCCATTATCTACATATGGGATAAGGGCGAGTTTAGCTGATCCAGGCCAAACAGCGCTCCAAGCCAGCCAGTGAAGGCCAAGTGAAGGCCAGTGAAGGCCAAGGCATTCTGAATCCCAGAATGCCTTTGTGAACGTTCTACAGTGTTCCCGCCGTACCTTTGGTGTTGTGAGAACTAGTTCTTATGTAGTGAAAATTTGTCTGTCATTCCAAGACACGTGTGCTAGATGTGTTAAGTGCTGTGGGTTTGGAGTAATTAACAAGTAGTACAGGGTTGGTAACTCTCGAGACGACTGTGGGCCCAGTGAATGACCTTGAAAATTGCACTGCGACCTGCAGGCCACTACACCCATATTGCCTGTGTCTAGCGAGGTGAATATCCCTTCCTTGTCCCTTCTCCTTCCTCGATTTGGAACTCAGCCATTCGCCTCTATTTACTTATGGTCTAGAGGCGGTTTTTGCCAGACCACATAAGTACTTGAGTGCCCGTGTCCTCTGTGCCGCACTCCACTCATCTTACGAATGTGTCTCCTGTGTGCCTACCTGCCTGCTACAAGCAAATATCCAGGTGGTTGACACGGGCTTAGCAAGCACAGTCAAGCAAGCTTGAAAGCAGCACTAAAAGCTAGCCAGAACAAGCTAAGGCAGCCTGCAGTTATAGCTGTCCTAAGGCCCAGCATGTCTATGTATATGTTCTACAGTGCTGCTGGCATACCAGTGTTTCCTCTAGTGGCTTAAGAACAATTTAACGAGCATTGCAGTACTGACATTTTAAGTGGGACATGCCAGAGGTTCACTTATAAACATAGTAAGCTTGTGGTGATTTGCTTGTACACAGTGAACATTCATCTATCATACTTGTGCTAGAAATGTTAAGTGCTGCTTTCCCCAACAGTTAATTGTCATTTGTAAGCCTGTATTAAGACTTTAAAAGGGTCAGAGTGTGCTTCAGTGTAGCGACTCCTTACATTTGATAAATCAGTGTAATACATGCTCTGCTCAGTGTAACTGAACTATTAAATAAAGGTTACATAATTAAATTGCTTGTCCTAGTGTCATTGCTGTGTTTTCTAATACATTTTCTCATTCAGACTGAAACTTTACTGCTAAATTCCCAGTAATATTTCAAATTGCAGTGTTCATCTGCGGTGTGAGTGTGTAACTTATGCTTTGTATTTTTACTGTGAACAAGCTTACTGCTGCATAATGTTCAGTTTTATGGAAAATTTTATAGGGTGAATACCTTTATGTACCTCAACATTACATGCTTACAAGTAAACTCATTGGGAGACAACCATATTGTTTACCGTAGTCACCCCGTGTAGACATGTGAGAAAACTTAACCACCCCTGGTCACGGCAAGTGGTTCCTTCGACCTCACAATCTTATCCATATCTATCCGAGACCAGTATGGATTGGATAGCACCCAGTATGGATTGGATAGCTACTAATTAATTGTGGACTGTATAGATTATATTAGTTTAACTGAATGAAGGGGGGGTGGGGTAGATTACACATGGATATATCCATCAAGGAAAAACACTTGTACATAATCTCACCACTTACCAGATATTCTCTGGTGGTCACTTGATGTAGCTGGATCACCCATAACCTATCCAATTACAACATACCCAACTGACCAGTATAAGTCTGCTATAACTAGAAGGGTTACTTAACTGTGGGTGATTGATACTCCTTATTTCCTCCATTCACCATCTCATTTCGATGTCCTGTTACACCGACACGGTTCTTATTCCAGCAGGACGAGGTATCCGTTGGTTTGTCCTGGTTTAGAAGTCGTGATTCCATCAAGCTTCACTATCCTCGGTACGAGAATCACACGTGCACTCGGAGCAGGGCGATCTATTTCACATCCCACATTCTCTTAACTTATGTTATATCGCGATTACATTTC
>NC_069430.1:2846927-2862228 GCF_026875155.1 Cherax quadricarinatus
GGAAAAATTTCAACTCCATCTCGAATCTACCATTGGAACTTCAACGCCGCATACCACAGACGGTTACTACCAGCCATGAGTAATCATTCTCTATGGTAGGACTACAGTACAGGTATTTAAAAGATTTGATGATTGTTATAGTCTCAATTTATTGTAAGACAAGTCAGGCAGGATATGACATTAAATTGTGCCACCTTTTTGTTCTAGCTTGAAACACTTTGGAGGATTAGACTCTAGGGACCCGAGATTTTCCAGTGACAATTTGTTTCATTGAGCTCTTTATTTTATCAAGGGAACTGTTGTAGGGCACTCTTGATTTGTTCATGAGAAGATTGGATGGTCAAGTGACCTCATTCTACTTACTGTTTGCTCGGAGCCGGCATAGAACCCTTCGTTTTAATTAATACATATTGTTTAATTGAAGCAGGGATCGAGCCCTCTGGTTTATTTACAGTTTGAGCAGAGCAGGAATTGAACCCTCTGTTTTCTTTAATTCCCATTTCATTTCCCCTGATAGTTTAAGTTATTCTTGCAAGCTTGGAGGAATACCAGTTTTGGATGAACGCTGGAAGTAAGTTAGGAATAACAGGGAAAAATTTAGAATCTTTCATTAGTGCTAAGATCCAGGAAAGACTTGAAAGAGAGACAGTTAGAAAGGGAAAGACAGGAGAAAAAGGAGAGAGAGAGAAATTGAAGAAGAAAGCAAAGACAAGACAGTTAGAAAGAGAGAGAGAAGACAAAAAGGAGTGTGATAGACTTGATCGTGAAGAAGAGCTAGGAACGTGAAGAACAGCTAAAATACGGAGGAACAGAGCTAAAATAGGCGGGAACTTGAGGAAGGAGCAAAGATAGAGAATATGAGTTAAGGGAGAGAGAAAAGGATCGCGAGCTCGAAAAATCTCGCCTTGAATTAGAGAATAAAAAGTTAACTTTTACACAACAACAATTAGAGGAAGGAGTAATGGAACAACTGGCAGTCTGTACACATATTCCAACACCTAATTTAACCTCCCTTCACAGAGGGAAGACATACTTCATACATTATCAGGTTTGAAAATACCGCTACCCTCTGTGAATGGCCTGCTGACACCTGGGCTAATAGGTTAGGAATGTTATTTTCTGGTACTGCTTTGAATATCTATGCAACTTTGTAGCAGGATATCATATGTAATTATAACCTACTGAAGAAGGCAATCCTTAAAGCATATAAAAAAACCACTAATTCTTACAGGAAAGATTTCAGGTATGCCACCTTACAGCCTGGCCAGAACTTTCAGCAGTTACAGGTAACACTCTTTCGTTTGTTCGACTTTTGGATAGAGAGTTCAGGAATTGATCACAGTTATGAATCTCTTAGAGACTTCATGGTTGCCGACCAGTTCCTGACAGCTCTTCCTCACCAGATACGAACATTCATCAGAGAACGTAACCTGATTAAAGCTGAGGAAGTTGCTGAGGCTGCTGACCTGTATGCTGATGCTCACAATTCCTATAAAGACCTAAAGGGATCGAATCCCTAAGGGCAAGGGTTCATCAGACCTGAAGAAATCAAAGCCTCTAGTGGAAAGTAAAATGACTTCTTTTATTCCTGTTTGTCATTTGTGTGGTGTTAAGGGACATAAACGTCCAGATTGTCCTTCTAAGAAGGTCCAAAAAGTTGGAAGATGTTTTAAAGACTGTAATGACCAAGCACCCTTCTGTTCAGGAACAGTTAAAGGACTTAATATATCTACCATTTTACGAGACACTGGATGCACATATATAGTCATTTCTAATAAGCTGTTCCCTGATCTTAAAGAAGCTCATTCCTCTGCTATACTTTCAGACTACTTGGGCCGTACGGACACTTTTCCTACCATCCGTTGTTACATTAGGTCTAAATGGTTCACAGATTGGTCTGAAGCCGTACTAGCTCCCATCACTTCTTGCTCCGTACTAATAGGTAATGTAAAAGGTGCCATTCTTCCTTCTGAGGTTGACCTTTCATCACCAAAGATGAACATAAGTGTTTCAGATCCTCTTCCTGTAGAGTCAGAGAAGCCCCTCGAAAGTTCAGATGAGACAATGTCTCGTGAGATTCATGTGGGATTAAAAGCCAGTGATGCTACTCTCGAAAGCGAGGTAGTAGGATCTCCGGTTCACTTGTTAGATGAAAGTGAAGATATCGCCTCCAATACCATAAATGTCTTGACTAGGGCTCAGACCAAAGCCCAGGCTTCTCCTACTGTCCATCCTTGATTTTCCCTGACTTTAAGCCTTTAGATATATCGAAGGACTCCTTTGTCAATTTGCAACGTAATTGCCCTTCTCTTCAGAATTGCCAGTGAGACCTGAGTGATTGAGGGGAGAGGACGTGTGTGTTGAGTGAGGTCCTAGGCCTTCTATATCAGAACTGCTTATCTCACCCGACTGATAACTCATCATGCAACAAATATCGTTGGAGCGCAGCTGAATTGCTGCTGGAACTCTTATGTGTGAACTGTGACCAGTGATATACCTAGTGAAACACAAACGTTGATTTGAAGTGGCTGTAGGAGGCCTTCCTTCACTCCCCCTCGCCTACCTCCCCTCCTTCCTCGTTTTTGGAACTCAGCCATTCGCCTCTTTTTACTTATGGTCTAGAGGCGGTTTTTGCCAGACCACGTAAATGTTTTGAGTCCCCGTGTCAGTCCTCTGTGCCGCACTTCCACTCTCTTACGAATATGTCTCCTGTGTGCCTACCTGCCTGCTACAATCAAATACCCAAGGGGTTTTGACATGGGCTTAGAAAGCACATTCAAGCAAGCTTGAAAGCAGCACTCCAAGCTAGCCGGGGACAAGCAAAGGGCAGCCTGCAGTTACATGCTGCTGGTATACCAGTGTTTCCTGTAGTGGCTTAGTTAAGAACAATTTAACGAGCTTTGCAAGTACTACTTTTTAAGGGGGGACATGCCAGGGGTTCACCTATAAACATAGTAAAGTTTGTGCTGAATTTGCATTCACCACAGAGTGAACATTCGTCGTCATACGTGTGCTAAAGTTTAAGTGCTGCAGGTTTGTTGTAACTGTTTGCACGAATGGATTTCACTGACTTAGGACATTGTGCTACCATCAGTACCTACGTAGGCTTAAAATGAGTGAGGAATGTCTGGCCTGCTGGGTGACCTTGAAAATGGCACTATAAGACCCGCATTCCACTTACACCCATACTGCGTGTGTCTAGTGAGGTGATGTCCCTTCCTCGACTTTCCTATTCACGGTATCCTTAACTCGTCGCCATTATCTACATATGGATAAGGGCGAGTTTAGCTGATCCAGGCCAAACAGCGCTCCAAGCCAGCCATGTGAAGGCCAAGTGAAGGCCAGTGAAGGCCAAGGCATTCTGAATCCCAGAATGCCTTTGTGAACGTTCTAACAGTGTTCCCGCCGTACCTTTGGTGTTGTGAGAACTAGTTCTTTGTAGTGAAAATTTGTCTGTCATTCCAAGGACACGTGTGCTAGATGTGTTAAGTGCTGTGGGTTTGGAGTAATTAACAAGTAGTACAGGGTTGGTAACTCTCGAGACGACTGTGGGCCCAGTGAATGACCTTGAAAATTGCACTGCGACCTGCAGGCCACTACACCCATATTGCCTGTGTCTAGCGAGGTGAATATCCCTTCCTTGTCCCTTCTCCTTCCTCGATTTGGAACTCAGCCATTCGCCTCTATTTACTTATGGTCTAGAGGCGGTTTTTGCCAGACCACATAAGTACTTGAGTGCCCGTGTCCTCTGTGCCGCACTCCACTCATCTTACGAATGTGTCTCCTGTGTGCCTACCTGCCTGCTACAAGCAAATATCCAGGTGGTTGACACGGGCTTAGCAAGCACAGTCAAGCAAGCTTGAAAGCAGCACTAAAAGCTAGCAGAACAAGCTAAGGCAGCCTGCAGTTATAGCTGTCCTAAGGCCCAGCATGTCTATGTATACGTTCTACAGTGCTGCTGGCATACCAGTGTTTCCTCTAGTGGCTTAAGAACAATTTAACGAGCATTGCAGTACTGACATTTTAAGTGGGACATGCCAGAGGTTCACTTATAAACATAGTAAGCTTGTGGTGATTTGCTTGTACACAGTGAACATTCATCTATCATACTTGTGCTAGAAATGTTAAGTGCTGCTTTCCCCAACAGTTAATTGTCATTTGTAAGCCTGTATTAAGACTTTAAAAGGGCTCAGAGTGTGCTTCAGTGTAGCGACTCTTACATTTGATAAATCAGTGTAATACATGCTCTGCTCAGTGTAACTGAACTATTAAATACGGTTACATAATTAAATTGCTTGTCCTAGTGTCATTGCTGTGTTTTCTAATACATTTTCTCATTCAGACTGAAACTTCACTGCTAAATTCCCAGTAATATTTCAAATTGCAGTGTTCATCTGCGGTGTGAGTGTGTAACTTATGCTTTGTATTTTTACTGTGAACAAGCTTACTGCTGCATAATGTTCAGTTTTATGGAAAATTTTATAGGGTGAATACCTTTATGTACCTCAACATTACATGCTTACAAGTAAACTCATTGGGAGACAACCATATTGTTTACCGTAGTCACCCCGTGTAGACATGTGAGAAAACTTAACCACCCCTGGTCACGGCAAGTGGTTCCTTCGACCTCACAATCTTATCCATATCTATCCGAGACCAGTATGGATTGGGTAGCACCCACAAGTACAGTGCTACTAATTAATTGTGGACTGTATAGATTATATTAGTTTAACTGAATGAAGGGGGGGATGGGGTAGGTTACACATGGATATATCCATCAAGGAAAAACACTTGTACATAATCTCACCACTTACCAGATATTCTCTGGTGGTCACTTGATGTAGCTGGATCACCCATAACCTATCCAATTACAACATACCCAACTGACCAGTATAAGTCTGCTATAACTAGAAGGGTTACTTAACTGTGGGTGATTGATACTCCTTATTTCCTCCATTCACCATCTCATTTCGATGTCCTGTTACACCGACACGGTTCTTATTCCAGCAGGACGAGGTATCCGTTGGTTTGTCCTGGTTTAGAAGTCGTGATTCCATCAAGCTTCACTATCCTCGGTACGAGAATCACACGTGCACTCGGAGCAGGGCGATCTATTTCACATCCCACATTCTCTTAACTTAATGTTATTATCACTGATTACATTACCATTCACAAGACGATTTAACGTCTCATAGTTATTATACACATTAGAGGTCACTCCATTAAGATCTGAGGCCGATGAGTGAGGATTAAGTCACGGGTATTTCCCCTGGACACACACCATGGCCGCGCACCAGCCACACCCGGTCGAACCATTATTCACTAATTTTACCGCCTTTTTACGGTGGTCCCGTAAATCACGTTCCCTCACTCTTCACCAGGAACAGTTACGACACTTCCTATTATGAAGTGAGGCCCATATTAATCCTTAGGCTGCCGTGAACGCCACTTTCCTGGTTCCATGCTTTCCCAGCCTCCTCACTACATTCAAAACACTCCTGCCTCCCCCATGGCCCGAGTCGACCTCTCCCCCTGCACATCCGCGCATGCGCAAAGGGAACTCTTGGTTCTATCCTATTGTCAAATATATTTTTGACTCATATCGACACATTAAACACCTATTAGGCACATAGTTGTGGAAAATTAAAAATTTTCCACAAGTTTCATGAATACTTTCTTACTTGAGTAATTCGGTTACCTTTCAACTGTGTTAAGCAAGAGTCAGCCTGTTAACATCTATGTTCCTTGCCATCTCATCTATTGGGTCTAGCGCCTAGTTAAAATTGTAATAGTAACAATTTGCAATCATTATACTTCTAGTTATATATTGTGTAAATTGTTTTAGACTATTTGATCAACTGGATTGTAGTGTTTAACTTCTGATACACCAATTTAATGACTGCAGACACGCACTGAACATAATAAAAACATTAAAACGCTGTTACCTCCCCAGAAGCTGGGCTAGTGTTGACCTTGAGAAGTTGAGTGTGTTTATTACGACCAGGGTGTACCACTCTCACCTTTATTTACATAAAACACAAGTGTTTTCTAAGTGATAAAGTGTACACTTGGTGTACTTAGTAACACTTTCATACATAGTAACGGTGTGTAAGTGAGATTGTTTAGGTACTGGTTCATCTATCTACAGCTGCTTACTTATGCTTGCATACATGTATAACATAGTAACTGGAGTTACCCAGGATGGACCAAGGAAGTAAACCCAGAGTGATTTATCTCATTGTCATTGTAACATTACCTATTTTTTTTTTTTTTTTTTTTTTTTTTTTTTTTTTTTTTTTTTTTTTTTTTTTTTTTAGTAATATGTTTACAATCTATGGTGGGGTAAGAGGTTGTCTTCAGCATTCATTGTGATGTCTGCTATATTATTATTTCAGTGAGGTACTTTAGGTGGCAGTAGCTGAACTAACTCAAGTGGAAGTTATCATTGAATTTGAACTCTTGTTAATGTGATGTATGTCAAAATTTAAAATTTTTATGCTCAATATTACCTACTTTGTCTCTCTCTCTCTCTCCCCTCTCTTTTCCCCCATCTTTGTAATTTGTGAAAAGGTTGTAAGACCTCGCCTGTCCCATCCATATATCATTATATTTTACCATATTATTAACACACTTTACAAGAGGTCTCTGAGTGTTTTTTTGGTGGGGTGTGTCGTATTGAGTGGTGGTGGTCTGGGTTGGTATGGTTGGAGGTGTTCATTGAACTTGAGCACTTGTTTTCTTGTGATCTATTTTGGGACTTCTGACTTTGTAGTAAATATTTACTTTTGCATAAGCTATAAGGGAAAGTAAGCGAGGAATTCTTGTGTTGTGAGTCTTACACCAGATATCATCACTGGCAAACATGGCAACTGTTATAGAGGAACTTTTCTGCAGGTGAGGGAAAATGATGATAGCTTCCAGACCTTTAAAGTAAACAAAAGAGAAAAAGTGAGAAAGGGCTAGGCGTCGACGTAGTCAGACTCATTTGGGACTCGTACACAATGTGACACTAAACGTCCTTGGTGCACAGAGGCTGCAAGAAGTCTTTCTTCAAAGGAAGAATGTGTTAAGCTGAACTTCCCTGACAAACCACCCGCTGCCTGCTAAGTGTGCATGGCTAAGGGAAGCTGTAAACAAGCATCCTAACTCAAGGATCCAATTTAGGGAAAAACACACACACTTTGTGTTTGTGGAACAGAATGCAGAAACTGATCAAGATCAAACTTAGTACACCTTATGGGAATATTAAGCTGCTCCGACCTCCATTAGACGCCCCACCACTTTAAAAAATGGGTCAGTATCAAAATCTTTGGATACCCTCTCTGCCATGGACCCATCCCATTTGACTCTCAGGGGAGCATATCATCAAGCCTAAAAGACTTAAAGGAAAAATCCAAATTATTGCCAGTTGGGTGGGTCCTGTGCCCTTCCCCGGAATATCTGGGTGCTGGTTTACGTTTCCTAAACATCGAAGTGTACCTACCCCCTAACGTAGGTGTTACAAATGCCAGCACTATGGCCCATGTTGCAGTAGCTGTGGAATACTACTTTTCTTGGTGTGGTAAGTGTGCTGGGAAACATTCCACTAGAGAATGCAAAAGTAGGCCCTGACAGCCAAAAATTTAAGTGTATTAACTGTAAAGAAGTTGGGGTTCAGTTTCCCACAAGGACTGCAGTCAGAACCCAAACAACTTCGATGTAAACCTGATAACAGCCCTTTTAATGGTAATGAGGATGGGGCCATCCAGTCTACCACAGCAGATCTGAGACTGAACCTCTGCAAAGTGTGCAAAAAAACCCCACCTCACTGCAATGATTCTGGTGATACCAGAATGCCATCACACACACCAGCTGTGGAGGAGCTAGCCATCCCTGCTAGCACATTTGGAACTACTGGTCTGCCACTACAGATACCTATGGCTACACCTGAATATGGGGATGAGTTTGTCATTTCTCCCAATACACACAACTACAACAGTCAGACGGACACCACACAGGTAACCTCCCTGGAAATTGGAGATGAGTCAGATGCACAGGACCTACCTGCAATGAATGATGAAACATGGTACCTGTTAAGGTGATAGGTGTTAAAGAAGCACTAACCCAGAAGTGCCATCCTCCGGAGAGGCATTGGATTCCCTTGCCTTCCTCATATTATAACAAATTTCCAGAAAAAAATTGAGCATCTTGAACAGATCCTGAAAAGTTTAATAAATATATGTAATCAGGTTTGATGCTCTTGAGCATGGTGATGAGTCAAAAGTGCGCAATCCCGTTCAGCTTCCAGCAATTTGTGAGAAAGAAGCCCATAACTCTTGCCTTCAAGACTTGCTTTTTAACTGGCTGCCAAGATGCCGAAAAATGCTTAAAAATAAAGGTCCTGAAGATAAAGACGTACAATATGCTATTTGCTTTAAGTGTTTGCACACTGTAGTCAAGCATAATAGTTTTACCATTCTTATGAGCAAAGATTGTAATAATCACTACAATGGATACATTAAAAAATTTCTTTTCATGGAACTTGCTTCCATCAGGAAGCGGGTTTCCTGACTTACATCATATTAATGAAACAAGAATATTGATGTCATCTGTTTGCAGGGAATGTAGATTGAAAGATGGAGCACCTCCACCAAACTTGCCTGGATTATGCAGCTTGTAACCTAAGGTCAACCAACTGTTGTGTGTGTATGTCAGAAAGAACTTGCCACTTTTCACCCCTTTTCCTTGCAGAGTCGAGTTAACTTGCAGTATCATGGGTCAAAGTACATGCAGGCGATTTTTCCATAAACATTTTTAATCTCTATGCCCAGCGAACCAGCTTGGGACCTGATGTTTTACCAGATCGCATCATAGTGAACCTACCATCATTCTTGGAGATTTTAATCCCAGGACATAAGAATATTGGTGGGTTTTATAACAAACACCAATGGAACTAAAACTAGTGAGATTGCTAAATGAGCATGATAATGTTCGAATTGGGGGCCCACTACTGAGCCTACTCACATATATGGTGGCATACTAGATCTGTGTCTTGGATTTAATACATCATTACGTGCATGACTCTGTCATAGTTGATGATCTTCTATTGATCACTTCCCAAGACTAACAATTTGTCAATCTTGATACATCTCCAGCAATCAAGGAGCTAAATACAGAAGGAGGAAACTTATTCTAAAAACCAGAACACAGAGACAACTTTATTAACCACTTGGATCAATGGTATAAAAATTACGAGCCCATTGGCACACAAAAATTTAATGATGATTTAATTACCATATTGAGAGTGTTCTCACAGATAAAAACGGGCAGGAATAGGAAACAAAGACCCTCCACTTAAATAACATAAAACCAATGTAAATACTATAATGATCCACAGCTACGCAATCTAACACATGCAGCTAGGAGGATTGGTAAAGCATACCGTGAATGTAGAACCCCAGACTGCTCAGAAAAGTTCCAAGCTGACTAAACAAATGCAAGGAATAGGAAAGGAAGAAACTTAGGGGAAAAAGGAAAGGGAACAGTTTGTTAGTGGATTAAATGGTCCACCCTTTGAGTTTGGCTTGGAAAGGTATAAATTTAAAATAACCAGGAAAAGACTGGAATGTTGCTCATCCCCTTCCTCTTGAAAAAGCAAATGACCTCATAAATGACTGGTCCAAAAAATCCAGGCATGAAGCCTTCCAGCTCAATTAGAAAAAATTAGAGAGTATTTTGAAGAAATGTTGAAACTGATTAATTTTATGAGCCAAAATATTGAGAGGTGGGTTGGCCTCTTTTTCGAGTATGAATTAGATAATGCATTAAAACCCAAAGGTCGATTTAGCCCGCTCCCGGGAGAGGATGGTTTAAACCCATGATATTCTCAGACTCTAAGGCACGTGCCTGATAACCCTTTGTTGCCACTGTATATTCTCAGTTACATTGAGGGGGGTTCTTTCTCTTCCTGGACCAATGTCTTTATTGTGCCTATCCCTAAGCCCCAACAGGGCCCGATACATTTAGGCCGATTCCTTAATAGTTGTCTTTGTAAAACTTTTGAAAGAATGATGCTTAACGACTGTACTACAGAATCAGACACAACTTTCCCCCTACCTCTATGGGTTCATGAAAGGTAAAAAATGTGCAGAAACTGTATTTCCCCGTTTCTCACTGCACACACCTCTACTAGTTTTACCATTTTCTTGATCTAAAAAACTGCATTTGATATTGCGAACAGAACCGTTATACTTCATGAATACCAAAATGAATATTGGTGGTAGCTTACTCTGCTGGATAATAGGATACCTGTCAAATAGAGTATCCCCTGTCCTTTACCAAGGCCCTTTAGAAGTGATTCTAAAGGGAAAAGTCTTTAGGGAAAACCGCAGGGAGGAGTTCTTAGTCCCATGCTATTTTATTCTGATTAATTGCTCTCCTAAATGCTCTACCTCCTCACCTAAACATATAGCTATAAAGCTATGCTGATGATATTCATGATCCAACAAAAAGGGCATTAAAAAGAAAGAATACCATTCTTAATGAAGTTCAAGCAATTTGTAATCGACTAGGCCTCATAATATCTTCCTCTAAAACAAAGATATTAACAAGCAAACGATATCCCCCACCCATCTATTTGCAGGGTGAAATCATTAGCTATGTTAAAACTTACAGATATCTTGGTGTAGATGTACCCTTTAACAAATCCACTATACCACAACTAAACAAGAAATGCAAAGCTAGGCTAAATGCTCTCCAAAGCTGTTGCTGGCTACAATCCCAACTATGGTGCTAATGTGGGAATCGTGAGAATGATGTACATAGCCTATGTTATGTCCTTAATTGATTATGCTAGAGAAAGTTCTCTCCGACCCTTGGAGTTAATGCAAAATGAAGCTCTCAGGATTATTCTTGGCTGTCCCCGATCTACAAAGTTCTTAACATGGGGGAAGGAGCTTGGTTTTCTAGTATCAGTGATAGGATTGTTGAAATTAACACTGTACTCGGTATTAGAATGTTGAGAAACGAACCAGACACTGTCACAGTGAATCTTACCAAGTGTCTAGAGGTAAATACACAAGATCTAAATGGATTGTGAAAACGTTGCAATTGCATTAAGTTTTATAACCTACTTTAACTGTATCAAATGTAGGCAACAAGAGCATTTCCACCCCTCCATGGAAGATGTGTTCATTTAATTATCACATACCTACAAGTCCCTCCCCAAAAAGCTCATTGTAGTAATCCCTTCCTTAAATCTCTTGTTAGAGCAACTGCTCAAGAAGAAATTTCTCACCTAGCTTGTAGTTAAAAGTTTTCACAAGTTATATACACTGATGGATCTTAACAGGAGTCTTCTGGCAGGGCCTGCATCTGCTCTTGTTGCCACCTCCTAGTTAAGAACGATAATAAATTTGTTGAGTTAGGCTTAAGAAATTAACAACTGGGCGTCTACACTGCAAACTGAATTGTTTGCAATCCTAATGGCGCTAAAGCTAACCTATGACACTGAGCTTGACTCTATCATCATTTTCTGTTCTATGTCATCATTGAAGGCTCTTGACTCATATAATGACTCCAACAAATGCTCATTGGGGAAGCATGTTATAGAAAAAAAACTCAAATATTAGGGAAAAAGGAATTAATGTACAATTGCTATGGAATCCCATCACACATTGGTTACTCCTTCATGATAAAGTTGATATGTTAGCCAAGAAGAGTACCCCGAAGGGAATGTAGAATTTAACTTTGGTTAACTGTGTCTAGCATTAGGAATAATATTAGGAGAGAAGTAAATAATGAAAATGATTGTTATAGGAAAGCAGTTAGAAGCTGAGTAGATCTATTAACCCCCTATGGGTAACATGAACGTAGATAAGTATGTTTATGGAGCAATTGCAATGTGAACAGACTGACTGATTTTGTAGTGGCCAGGCTTAGCTTGGTTACAAGTACTTCTGGCAGTTTTGGGGGACACACAGATGATGATCAAACTAAATGTAAATTATGTGATCAGGCATATGGTCACTCTCTTGAACACTATGTGCTTAATTGTCCACTTATTGAGGAATACAGAGACAGTATAATAACCTATGTGACATGTCAAGATATCTTATTAATGAAAATAAGATACCAGATATACTAAGCAAATTTCCTAAATTTGCTTGTAACAGATAAGTGAACTATAGATATGTAGATATAAATCCATATGTATTCCTGTTAACCCTTTGGGGCCTAGTTCCTAGGCCTTTTGTGTATCCATATGCTCTCGCGCTACCGTCCACAGGATGGATATGGGGTGCACAATAAACTAGCCACTTCGGTGGCAAAATCTAAAATCTAATCTTCAGAATTGCCATAATGCCGCTAAACAAAATCAAGTTATCCAAAGGAAAAACTTTTCATATAAATTTGAATATATGAAAGGTATCTTGTCCAAGTTAGTATTCAAATTAAATTCAGATGAGATAGACTATTCCATCTTAGTTGTTCCAAGTCAATGCATAGAGACTGTTCTTAAAATGGCTCATAACCTGCTAGTGGCCGGACATTTCTCGCATCGTAAAACCTTAAATAAAATTAGGGAAACATATTTTTGGCCAAAAATGTCCTCAGATGTCATACCTATTTAGATCGTGTAAGTTTGCCAAACTGTCATCCCCCCGAAAGGGACCAGGCGAGTACCTATGGTCAAATGCCAGTCTTTACGGTACCCTTTGAAGAGTTGCCTTGACATCGTTGGTCCTTTAGCTCCACTTTCATTTTGGGGGACATAGATATATATTAAACATTAGTTGATTATGCTTCGGTTTCCTGAAACCTTACCCTTAAAAACCATAACTACTACAGAGGTGGCTGAAGCCCCTTTTTTCCATCTTCTCCCGATGTGGGCATCCCTAGAGAAATTTTGTCTGACCGTGGGACACAATTCACATCTGAATTAATGCAACAATCTATACCAACTTCTGGGGTGAAGCCTCTCTTCACCACACCCTATATCCCAGCTGTAATGGAGGATTGAGCGCCAGCATTCGATTCTCAAGTCCATTTTAAGGAACTTTGCTCCCTTAAACCTAAGGAGTGGCATCGTTACTACCCTGTGCTTTGTTTGCCATGAGGGAAATTCCCGTGACTCTTTTTGGGGTTTTCCTTTTGAATTTCTCTATGGTAGACAGGCCAGAGGTCCACTGTCTATCCTTCATGACTTATGGACTAATGAGGACGTAAAGGCTGAGGTTCAGTCTTCTTATCAGTTTCTCCTTGACCTTAGATCCAAACTTGAGGAGACCTTGACATAGTTTCGTAAAACTTAAGCTTGTCAATGGACCAGTCCCAAAACCTATTTTGATTCCAAAAGTCAGAGGAGAAGTTTTAAAGTAGGAGATGAAGTTCTGGTACTTTTGCCTATCAAGTCAAATAAATTATTAGTAGCATGGAAAGGTCCATATAAAGTATTAAAAATTTGTGGGAAAGTTGACTACCTCATAGAAGTCAAGGGAAAACCTAAGCTGTATCATATCAACATCCTTAAGAAATATTACCGAAGAAATTCGGTTAACTGCCTTAGTAACTTTGACTTAGTTTTTCCACACGAACTTGATAAGACAACTGAAGAGTGTAAGGTGTGCGTAATTGACACCTCTAACTCAGACTATGATGAAGAACTACATGACTTGGAGACTCTTGACCACTCGGGCGCAACCAACATTAATATTAATGAATCTTTGGATGACCATCAGAGACATGAACTACTTCAATGTGTGAGTAACTTTTCAGACGTCTTTACTGATATTCTAGGTGTTACCTCCACAGTAGTCCATAAGATTGACTTATTGACGGACAATCCGATCAAACGGAAATTATACCCAGTCCCAGTTCACCTTAGGGATGCATTTGACCGAGAGGTAGACAAATTATTAAAACTAAAGATCATTGAACCTTCAGTATCTGCATATTGCTCACCAGTAGTCATGGTTAAGAAGGCGGATAATTCATATAGACTTGCTATTGACTTCAGAGGCCTTAATGCTATCACTCGGTGGGATGCTGAGCCTATGCCATTAATAGATAGCGATCTACACAAATTTTATGACTCTTCCTTCTTTTCAGAGATTGATATTGCGCAGGCATATCATCAAGTAATGTTAGATCCTTCTTCTAAGCAGTACACCGCTTTTCCTACACACCAAGGACTGATGCAGTATAGAACTATGCCCTTCGGTTTGGTAACTGCCTGTGCTACCTACGTGAGACTGATGAGAAGGTTTTGGGTAATATCCCAAAAGTTTCAGTTTATTTTGAAAAACTTTCGTAATGAATCCGTTTGGCAAACTATCAAACTTAACATCAGTTTTGCGTAGGTTTGCTCACATGGCCTCACGCAAGCAGAAGAAATGCTTCCTTGGGTATAACAAGATTTGATATCTTGGGGCTGTACTTTTAAAACTTCTGCGCCTTCCCCAGTAAGATCAAAGCTTTTTTAGAATTTAAATTCCCCAAAAACCCAAAAAGTTTTGTGTAGCTTTTTTGGTTCTGTAAAAATTTTTTTGCATGGTTTTTCCCCAACCTTATGATCTTACAGGCATCTTTCCCGCTTCCTTAAAAAGTCGTGAAAAGGGAACCCCTTGAACTTTCTGACGTAGTCGGGAAAAAATTTTAAAGAATTAAAAGATCTTTTCGAAAACCCCTTCTTAAGATTCCAGATATTAATAAAAACATTTTGTTTAGAACTGATGCCTCCAATAGGCTTAGGTGCGGTGTTTTTTCTAAAATCCATTTATGGTACTCCTTCCCTTTGCTTCCCAAAACCGGAAAAATTTCCCTTTTGCAGAAAAACGAGTCTCCACCATGAAAAGGAAGTTTGGCCCCTTTTGTGGGGTATTCCAAAAATTAAATTTTTTTGTGGGGGAAAAGAATTCTTTAGAAACGGACCACAAACCTTTATATACCTAAAAACTTTTTAAAGGGGAACCCAAAAGTCGCCTCTTGAGGTGGACATTGGCACTCCGGCTTTTAAGCCAAAATTGTGTAATCAAGGTTCATCCAAATTTTTTTCTGACTGGTTAAGTCGTGCAGTCGTAGAAGATTTGTTGCCTTACGGACTTCCATTTTTGTTGAATTTTTTTCCCCGCCTATTCTTCTTACACTCCTTGATATAAGTCTTGGTATGGGGCAGTGTGGGGAAAAAATTCAAAAGTGGGTACGGGGGTTTAGTAACAATTGTGAATTTTATTTTGTCAATTTAAATCTATGTTATAATCTTGATCTTGTCAACAAAAAATTTCCAGACTCTAGTGAAAATTGCAATACCATTTCAATTGAT